>CAJVPZ010003524.1:0-10928 GCA_910592135.1 Racocetra fulgida | reverse complement strand
AAAACGATTAGACAACTATATATAAACAAATATTGTTTACATAGAGATTTTATATAGTCAGCCAATCGTTTTTCGATGATATCTCGCCATCCACTAAGCCGATTTGGATGATCTAACCACTGTTAGTGTGTCTTGACGAGTTCTACAACTTTCAATTAGTGGATATGTATTGTTAACTTAGTAAAAAATTGACTTTACTTTGTAGCAGCTGCAGATTTCATATTAATATAAAAATTTATATTATTAAATTTTCACCAAATTTTACTATGATGCTACTGTCGCTCACTCGCGGACTAGTACTTAATTAACATAATATATTCCACTGCCTCTTAAATGATTATAATCCTCCAATTTATGCAATGGCTCAACGTTTTTATCAATATTATCGAGCCATTTGTTACCATTTGGATTCATCATTTTCTTCAAAATTTTTTTGTTACCCTGGATCCAGAATTTGTTCTCAAATAAATAATCAGAGTCATAGTCTTCTGGAAGAACATTAAAATAAAATCTACAAGGTTTTCTGGTACAATTGCATTTCTTGATTTGTGGAAATTTGGTTATAGTAATCAATGCATATTTTTAAAATATTGTGTTAATTGGACTTTTTTTAAAGGAATAAATTGGTTTGTCGAGATTGCAAAAATCGCTTTTCATTTTGAAGAATTGAAGAAAAAAAATCACTTATTAAATCAATAACATTTTTATATACTGACGCTAAATACAGTATCATTATCGTGATCCTAATCATAATAAATCACATAACGATAATTTTCGAAACTTTTTTTTGGGTGGCGATTTAACTTTAGTGATGCAATTTAAAAACTGGCTGTTTTACTTGCTGGTTTAAGATGTCCTGCACTATATATTATATAAAAAGAAATTATACGAAATTATCTGCTTCAACTATATCGATATACTTCAAATTGCTTAGACTTTTGGAAACGGTAGAATAAAATGAATAAAAGATGCTATCGCTACAGTATGTATTAAATTGATCATGTGATTGAAATTTGATAATTCACATGTTATTACGGAAAATTTATTTTGCGGTAATCCATACTCTCTTGAAAGACCTTCGACTCTCGACTTGCAATGGTTTATACAAATAATGAGAGATCGATCTGTATTGGTGTTTTGGGTATATTTTTTTAATTTGATCTACCTGATTTAACATAAATACTTGTCGCCCGATTATTAACAATAAAAACACTTAATAGCTCTTCAAGGGGCCTTTCTAGAGCACATACATATACTTCAACGCATTCCACAAGTCTCGCAAGTAGTTCCTGTGCGTACTGTTGAACAACTTGATTCAGTTGATGCCTTGATAGTACCTGGTGGAGAATCTACGGCTATTGCCCTAGTTGCTGAACGTTCTGGGTTAATTGAACCTTTACGTAAATTTGTACGCTCAAAGCCTACGTGGGGAACCTGTGCTGGGATGATCTTATTGGCTAACAAGGCCAATAGAACCAAAAAAGGAGGTCAAAGTTTAATAGGTGGATTGGATATAACCGTTAATAGGAATGAGTTTGGAAGTCAGGTAGGTTTTAATATGACATTTAATATTTAGAAAATTGATGATACTAATTTTCAATGTGATCTTTCAACAGATCGACTCTTTTGAATCTGCTATTCAAATTAATCATATCACAACCTCATCCAGTGATCTTTTTCCAGCAGTATTCATTCGTGCACCCATAATTTCATCCATCAATTCACCTGATGTAGAAGTCTTGGCTCGACTGCAGTGTACTACTGGAGAAACGGATGTATCTGCAATTGTAGCCGTTAAGCAGGGTCATTTATTAGCAACAGCTTTTCATCCTGAATTGACTAATGATGATCGGATACATAGATTTTTTGTAAAAGTTGCAATAGATTTTTTGAATGAAAAAAAAAGTTAAAGATTTATTTAGTATACCATTTTATTTATCCTGCCTTAGACACCTATTAAGAAATAGTAATAATAATAATCCAGTGACCTTATAAAATGATAGAGAATTAAATAGGTAATAATTTCGCAACACTTTGGTAACTCTAATATTTAAATTTTATTTTTACTATTTTTATACTACGTATATGTACACGGGCATTAATTAATATATATATACAGTATAAATCAAGCTAATTTTTATAAACAAAGTTGGGTTGTTTAATATTAGAATAAGATTAGTTTTAGAGCTTAAAATAGTATATAAAATTTTGAGTTTTTTTTTGGATATTAGTATATATGTCGCATCTGAAGTACCACCTACTGTATCTGGAGTTGCATTACGCATGAAGATTCAATTTCAGGGCTTAATTCTAGTCAAGTGCTACTCTATATATCTAAAGTAGCAACTCCAGATAGATCGCCAAAGAAACATTTTGAAAATTTTAACCGTAAAGATTTTTTATTAAATTTTAGTATAAATTATACTTTATATATTTTTTTTTAGTTTTAAAATTAATCTTACTCTATATATAAGGGAGATGGAGGTATTGTTGCCGGGGGTATGGTGTCCAAGAACCCCAAGTGGCATATCTCGTGATCTAGTGATCAGAATTGGAAAATTTTATACCATTCGATTCGTCTCTTTGAGACGAATTGAATGGTATAAATTTATCCAATTCTGATCACTAGATCATGAGATATCATCACTTATGCAAAATATAAATTTTCGCGCATAGAATTTATTATTCATATCGGCGGATTTTTGGAATTTACTATTAAAAATTCCAATAATATTTAACTGTGAATAACTTTTGATCTGCTGGTCCGTTTTCGATGAAACAATTACCAAAATGTTCGTCTCGATGAGACGATTCTAATGGATATGTAAATATACATAGAATCTTTAACAGTTTGATCCACTGGTCCGTTTTGGATGATTTTATCACCAAAATGACTGTCTCAATGAGACAATCTTAAAAGCATAAAATTGTTAAAATCTAATCATGGAGTCCTGAAATCAATATCAATTTATCTTATTTCAAAAATTATATAAATAAAATCTGCAAATTTATATATATAAATCTTTAATGATCTTGGAATCCCATAATTGGATTTTAATAATTTTGTGCTTGTTAGAATTGTCTTGCTAAGATGGTCATTTTGGTGATAAAATTATCCAAAATGGACCAGTAGATCAAAAGGTATTTATTATTAAATAATTGGTCACAATATTTCCCTTCCTTAGTATTGTTATATAGACACTTTTGAACAATTTTGAACATTTTTTCAAATTAAAATTATTTAAAATTTTATTAAGATAATCTATTTTAATTTTTTCATAAATGAATTCAGCATCTAAAAAATATATAATTATATATTTTTTAATTTACTTTAAATTTTGGACATAGGCTTGGACAATTTTGAACAATCTTGAACATTGAATATTGGATATAGTGTGGACACGTCTTATATACAACACTGCTCCTTCTTTTTAAAATTTGATTTTATATTTTATTTATATATTAATTATTTATATCTAAAAATATATATGATATAAAGATGTTTTATAGTATTTTATTCTTTATTAAGCATAGTTTAAATAATAATAATTGTATAAAAATCTATATGTTTATTAAAAAATTTTATTAGTAGAAACTTTAACCTAGCTATAATACTTTATTTTCTTTATATATATAATGATTTGAACATTTGTATAATATAATTTATTAGAATTTCAAAAGTAGTTTTATTAATAAAAATAATATTATTTATATATACACATAGTATATAAGAAGAAATTTTCAAATTTATATATGGGAACCCCACAGCAAAAGTGTGCAATGAGCCAAAAAAATTTTTTTTTCTAAACTCAATTTTTTGAAGAATTAGAACAATCAGCTTTCAATTTTTATAAAATTACAAAATTAAAATTTTCGGCCTATTGCACCCTTTTGCTGTGGGGTTCCCATATACTGTTATAGAGTTGTAGTCTTCTTAGTAAAATACAACCAAGTAACAAGATCACTCAGTGTAGTGATTGACTTTTGCAATATACACAGGGTGAACATATAGTTGTTTACTTAATTGGTAATCCACCAGTCAACCAGAGAGTGATCATAGTAAAATATGATTCAAATTACTTATAAAAATTAGGGTTTTCTGAATGTGGCGTGCACATATCTAAAACTTTTTTTTATACTAAGTTAACTACCTTTAGGCTTCTAATTGGAGTTGTAGAGCTTATTGAGAGGAATCTAATGGTAGTTGAATCATCAAAATCAGCCTTGTAGATTACAAGATATCTTTGAAAAATGTTTTGCTGACTATGTAAAATTCTTTAACAATACTATTGTTAAAGAAGAATTTTACATAGTCGGCAAAACATTTTTTGAAGATATCTTGTAATTCACAAACTGATTTTGATGATTCAACCACTATTAGATTCCTCTCAATGAGCTCTACAACTTCAATTAGAAGCCCAAAGATAGTTAACTTAGTATAAAAAAAAGTTTAGATGTATGCACACCACATTCAGAAAACCCTAATTTTTATAAGTAATTTGAATCACATTTTACTATGATCACTCTCTGGTTGACTGATAGATTACCAATTAACTATATAGCAGGAGGCAAATGGTTTAAGATAGTAACAGTATATAGAATAATTTTATTTCATACAAGAACACAGAATAAACCTTGCCTGTAGGAATTATCCTAAAGAGAGAATATCATATTTACAAAAAGAGTATAAAAAGAACAGAGTCTAAATAAAGTATAGAAACTTATGAATTGACAAAGAAGGAAAAGATATCTTTTTATTTATAGAAAGAATATACAATGCACAATAAATGAGTAGCACTTGGTAGGAGAAGAAGAGGAACTTGTGTATATAAAGTAAGAGATTGTGTTAGATGAAGAAGATAATTGTGCTAGATGAAGTAGGTGAATATAAACATTATTTATTATGTTTATATTTATTTATAGCTTGTGTGGAAGAATTAAATAACAATATTTTGTGTTTAAAATATTTAGAGTTTGTGCAAAAGAATTAGAGATTTGTATAGAAGAAGGTATTCATATGAGAAGAAGAAAGTGAACTTGTATTACTTTTTTGTATAACACTTTTGTGTAATCTAAAGGACTCTTTTGTTTAACCTTATATCATCTAAAGTCATGTGAGATTATATAACTGTGTCACACTTCTAATAGCCAATCAAAATGTTTCTATATTATTATTTTTTTTTTTTTGGTGTTAAGGTGGGATCTTGCTTATAACTTTATTTATTAATAATACTTTTATATGTACTACTACATTTTTTGTATTACATATATCAAGTACATCAAGCTTAGACCTGAATCCTATTGGTAATCTACGCTCTGGCCGAAATCATTACTTGTGTGATAGGTGTTCCCATTTGCTATCAGCTACCGATCTAATTATCTGTGATCCAAACCTACCAGAGTGATATATCATCATCGACCTACTTACCTGATATTTTACTATCTTTTACAAATCCTATTTCAGTACATTTTTCTATAACTAAATTTTCTGCATCACTCATACCACTTATACCCAAGCTTCTAAATTTGATAATCCTCTTTATAGGAAGGTCTTATAGTCTAATTAGGTTACTTTTAATCTTGGTGAATTTTAGCTAGCCTGTTTAGGTGAGTCCTATCAGTAAGCTCTATACTAACTCAGGTTAAGCTTCTATTAATAGTGTCTAGTTTAGTTAGTATGCTTGCTAATCTCCATTATCACATTGGGTAGATACTCCTGTGTATTGATGCAAGTTCGCTGTGTTGTGTTACAAGTTACCTCATAACTCTCAGATAGTGGTTTTTCATATTACTTCTCTTCTATAAACTAACAGATTGGATATCATCTAGTAACTATGGTGTTTTAATACACTGATATTTTAGGTTACAAGACACTAGGAATATAGATTTAGTTTGGCTTGCGGTCTGTAATACTCCTAATTAATCTTGATATCCTTTAGTTTTTCTGGTATGCAAGCTCTATTTGTATAATGTACTACCAGCCCAGTAAATCTAGCATTTCAAGTTATTACTGCATACCCGAGTTTCAGCTCACTTACTTTGTTGTTGTAAAGTTTTTCTCTAATAGGCTAAGTGGCTTGGGGCCAGAGATGCTTCTGATTCCACTTAGGCCAATCTTTTTCTACAGATCGTTCTCATGTTCTTCATTTTTCTCACTACTCCAGTTATGCTACTATCATATCATACTCCCAAGCAAGTATCCCACAAGTTGAATACAGGAATGTTGGTGCTGCCTTGGTTACCCCTAATCGAGAACTGATATGTACAACATTTGTATAACAGAACCTTCTATGACTCAGCATTATGTGTAGTACCACCTCTCCACGATTGGACCTTCTTCTGGGAATTCTCTTTTCTAGTTTTGTACTTACACTTGGATTTAATCACAGAGCTCTGCATTCGATTATAGTCCCCTTCTGGGTTACAGAAGTGAAAAATCTTAAGATTTTGCCTCCAGCCCAACTTGAACCGTCAACCTAGTCTGTGGGGGTTTGGCAGCTTAACTGCTAAGCTATAGGACCCAAACTCTGTTTCTATATTAATGTTATATAATATTCTATCTAAATATATATAAAACTAATATATAATAATATAATAAATATATTTTATAAAATCTATACTTTTTTTTAACCTTTATAACATCGTATGAAGATAGATTTTTATTAGATATTTTAGATAGTACAGTACTGAACAGTTTAAAATATCAACTAGTTATTAAAGCTTCAAATCTAGAGTAAAGACAATATAAAACATCTACTTTTTATATAAAAGCATCAAATTTAAATAAAAATAATATAAGATATCCACTTTTTATATAAAAACACCAAATTTAAATACAAAACAATAACAAGATATACTAAATCTAAACAAATTCACATTTTTTATAATATTGAATAAAAAAAAAAACAAAAAAAACTTGCAAATAGAATTTAAATATTCTCAAACATCTTAATAAACTGATAGCAAACTTTAATTTAGCAAAAATTTCATAAATAAACTAAGTACAAAACTGCATTTCGTACAATAAATTTTTTTAATAAGTGTTCTTTAATTTTCGCAATAATAACTCAATTAATTGCAATGATTTGGTGTCTCTTTTAATATAATTAGCTAGTGATTAATTAAATAAATAACCTTTACAGCAATTTAACTAAATAATCTAGATATTTCTAATTAAACTTTTTTTATTGCAAAAATATTTTTCATTAATTAAAAATTAAGTTTTAATTTAATAATTTAAGTCCTTGAGAATATTCTAATGTAATACTTTGGTCACTAGCTAATTATTTCTGAGACACCTTGTAAAAAATTACAGCTGTTTTTATAAATTCTAAAAAATCTGACAAAAATTAACAAACTGAATATTTGCCAATTTGATAAGCTTTGGTTTAATGATAATAAACTTTTGTTTTAGATATAATTACTTTTAAAACAAAAGTTTATCACTGCTGCATCAAAGCTTATTAAATCAGCAAATATTTGGTTTGTTAATTTTGCCAGATTTTCTGGAATTTATATTTGATAAATTATTGATTTTGGTATAATCAATGTAATATTTATTATTTACAAGGATGGTCTAAAGCCAGGTATGTATATATATAGATGCTAATCGATTTGTAAGACTTTAAATGACCTCTGTTTATAGTGTAGCAGTGATAATTATTAATTAATAATGATTAGATAATCAATATTGATATAATACTAGTTAAGTATTGTCGCGGCTGATGCTGGAAACAGCTGATGCTGGAAATTTTAATTATTTTAATATGAAATTTTTAAAAAATTTTAGGGCCTTTTGTTAGGGGTTTTTTTTTAGGGTTAGGTTAGGGTTTAGGGTTAGTTTTAATAATAAAAGAGTATAAGTGGATTTTGGTAGGATGTATTTTTTTAAATCAGCTTATCTGATTTCCAGCTTCAGCCATTTCCAGCTTCAGCCGCGACAAGTATTGTACTTTAGAAGGATATTTACTGAAAAGTAGTCAAAAAATTTAGATGAATTATAAATTCAAACAATTGCTATATTAGCAGATCTTCAATAAGTCAAATTTTTAACCAATTTCAAAAATATATACCAAACTTTAAACTATCTTTGTAAATAATAAACATTGCATTGAATATGCCAAATCAATAATTTATCAAATCAGCAGAATAATTATTCAGTTAATTTTTTTTTAAATGTTCTAAAAATAATAATAATAGCTATAAGAGATGCTTAAGAATATTAACTAAAGTAACACCCAACCAAAATTAAAGCTTCAGTTGATTAAAGTTGTATCTGTCTAAAATTTATACAAAATAATCTAATTTCAAAGCCTAATTTAGTCAAATACAACTTCAGTCAGGTATTAACTTTAGTTATGCAAAGTCCATTCACAATACCATATGCATCTATATTCGAATTTATATAGATCTAATAAAAAAAGTATATAAAAAAAAAAAAAGTTTTTATTATAAAATAATAAACAATATTTACAATTAGTATTGATTAATAAGACAAATTTATTAACAATATTTTAGTCTTATTATATAAGATTATTTTAATAAGAAAAATATCTTTCAAACTCTAACTTAAATTGTATTAATATAATTCATAATTTCCTTATTAATTGACCAATGCTTTTTGCATTTCTTTACTGCATATTCAGCAACTTTTTTTATCAAACTATAATGATAGGCATCCATCTATCCAAATAACAACCTAGCAAAAAAACAAATTTTTTCTACCGAGATAGAGTTAAATGCCTTAAGAATCATTTGTTTAAGCATCAAAAAAGAATATTTGCAATTATTCTGTATTATATTTTCATGTAATAATGCTCATGAGCATTGTTTAGAAAATCGTACCTCTTAAAAATAATATGTATGGTCTTAAAATAACACCTATATGTGTCTCTAAATAAAGATAGTGCCATTTATTACCTGATTTTTTTTATCAAAAGCTTATCTCCCTCCCCCTTTTATTATATGTCTTGATCAGGTCTTTATATATAATTTTAAATTTTTTACTCTCCCTCCCCTCCTAAAAAATCATCTGATTTTTATTATGTCTTTAATATGCACTCTGTATATGGCCAGTTGCAAACCTGAATTTTTTTGCTTCAATTTAATTACTGCTACTGTATTTGTTGTAAGTTTATTAAAAATCTTAACAGCTGTAGGCCTTTTATTTATATCAGAATCAATGCATCATTTGACTAATTCAACATAATATTTTGGGGCATCTATATTAAATTTAGGTCACAAACCATTACAAATCTTTATTGCTAATTCAGTAACCATCGAAAGGCCTTTGACCAGTTTATATTTCTATTATAATAATCTGAAAACTGTAAATATCAGCAGCTTGAGTGAATGTTTTACCTTTCAAGACCTCAGATACTAAATATGGCAAAACTCTATAAATATGTTCTTGTTTTTCATCAAATATTATTGATAATCTTAAATCGGTAATATAGGCTTTATATTCACATAATATTTTTAATTTAATTTTATACTCTGACTTAAATATTTCTTTAATATTTTCACGAAATGATCTAAATTTTGTGTAATTTTTGTAACAGCTGATTTTAAATACTATTCAAATGCTAAATCTTTATTTTTTTCTACTCCTATCCTATTCTGATAACATAAACCAACACTATATATTTCACAACAATATTCATATTCAGCACTTTTCAAATAATATTTAAAGGCCTTTTGTTCATTCTTTTTAATTCTAGTTCTATATTCATAATAATATTCAACATTATATATCACACCAATGTGCCCTATCTCTGCAGATTTTTGATAATAAATTAACTCTTATGTTCATCCTTTTCGCTCCAATTCTGTAATCATAACAATATCCAACATTCTTTATCGCAGCAGCATCTCCCATTTCAGCAGATTTTTAATAATAAATAAATACATTATTTTTATTCTGTTCAACACCATTTCCATATTCATAACAATATTCACTTTATGCATTCTGTTAGCATTCACTATTTTAGCAAATTTTTGATAATAAATGAATGCTTTATATTATCTATTTCAACCCATTTGCTATGCTTATATAACAAAATACGAAATTTGAATTTAAGAAATGTGTTATAGCAGACTGTGTGCAATCGAACAGATCATCAGATCTGTAAGCTTGGTCATACCAGCTTATACTAGGAGGTTGTGAAATGCTAGTGTGACAAAAGAGTTACACAAATCCCGAGTGAAGCAACCGAATAAATCTAGGAGTTTGGAGTATACAGAAGCCTGATTGGCAAGACCTGAATAAAGAGGTAGTACAGACTTTTGATAGTACTATGTAAAAGATTATTATCTGAAAAAAGGAAAAACCAAATAGGACCAAGATGTTTAGCAAGCACTATACTAACCAGGCCGCTGAGTCAGTCAGAGGAAGGGATCTGCCCTTCCAGGCTATCTGAATTGGGAGTTTGGGGAAGCTAGAAGTATGATTAGTAGTCTGTATAGTGGGTACTGGGGTTTGGGTAAACTCTATAAAGGCAGGGGAACCAGGAATTGTGCAGTTTAATGGTTAGCCCTGACTGCTAATATTGGTTTCGGCCATAGCAGATAGGTTTCTGAATTTAATTTGGAAATGTGTAGGATATAGAAGAATTAGGAAGGCATTTACTATGCCTACTTGTGGGGACCCATAGGTAACCAACAGGGTAACCAAGTCCAGATAAGATAGTAAAGAGCACTTCGATATAAAGGTACTTAGTTTAGAAATAATTGGTGAGTAATACTTTTGTAATACTAAAATGTAGATCTATATGATCAACAACAAACATCATCAAAAGCTTAGTCTCAAAAGACACTTTAACAAAAAAAAAAAAAAAAAAAAAAAAAAAAAAAAAAATTTCTGTAAAAAAAATTAAACTTAAGTTTTATTCATTTTTCTATTTTTTTTTAAAAACATAACCAAAAGGGTG
>CAJVPZ010003523.1:0-10929 GCA_910592135.1 Racocetra fulgida | reverse complement strand
AAAGTAATTATATAGTTACTTTATAGCTACTTTAAAGTAGTTCTAAAGTTGCTAAATTGGCCATTTCTGTAAAGTATCATCAATATGAAATTATATATGTAAAAAAAATGAGGTTCATGCTAAATTTGTAAATCTTAGGTCTAATGCTAAGTCTAAAATTATAAAACATGGCATCAGAAGCCTGCTCTAATTATTAATAGTTTAGGGCAGAAAAACTGAAAAGGATAATATTTGTTAATAACTGCATCTTTTTATATTAAACAATTATTTTTTTCTAACATACTATAAAATATGTTTGTGAATTTTGTTAGTGCTATACACTTTCTGCTCAGCTCAGCACTATATAAAATGTTTTCAATTTTGTAGAACTATAGATCACTTTTTTTTGTTTAAATATGAAAGCGTTATTTAACTGCGTTAATGTGACTGTAGAATCGCAGTCTGATTTGAAATATATTAATCCACCTAACGATAGCTAATTTCAGCATGACAATAATATGTAAATAAATCTGTACTATAAATTATTGGATTCAACCAGTCGAATCTCGTAAAGGATATATTTGTATCATTTTACGATGGGAGAAAATTACTATACTTCTTGAAATATTCTGATATTCTTTAACTTAGTGTGACTTATCGTTAGGTGAAATATACCGACACAGCATACACGTGACTTAATGCACAGCAAAATAACCGGAATTAAACTAATCGGCCGGCACTATAGTTAAGTTTAGCGTTAGGGTATGCGGAATTAATCACGTGTATGCTGTGTCCCAATCGTTATGGGAGTTAATTTGTCACGTGCAGATCGAAAATTAGCCAATCAGGCTATCGGAAATATCGGATTTTATCGGGGTTTCGTCCTAATTTCGGAATTTGGGATTTTAATTTCGGAAATCCGAAATATTTCAGAAATAACTATCATGAAGTATAAAAGGATTTTTTTTATCATTATATTTCTGCGTTTAAATAAATATATTTATTAATTTTATGTTTTAAGCGCTTGATTGTCTTGAAAGTCCAATAATCTTCCCAAACAAAAATAATAGCTTCGAAGTATTGAATCGAACTTTAAACCTATTCAGAAAATGGTAGATAACATTAAAGATTTCGAACGAGCAAAAAAACTTGGAGCAGACATAACGAAAACACCTTTTATTGGTAATATTAAATTCAAATTTCAAGCTTTACACGTTTAATAAATAAAATTTAAAGCTTTATACGTGTATTAAATAAAATTTAAGCTTTATGCGTGTATTAAATAAAATTTGAAGCTTTATACGTGTATTAAATAAAATTTGAATCTGGATGTAAATGCATTTTGTACATTTGAATTGAATGTAATTTGACTTAGAATTTGGATAATTAAATAAATTCTAATAAGTTGAATAAATGAAAATAACAAAATTATTATGAATAAGGGCCCAAATATACCATTAAAATTGTTAACTGGTTTAAACATAATGGTATCATGATTAATTGCCTTATTTCGTGTTTAAATAGGTGTTTCAGAGTTATCATTCATTATTCAGAATTAAAAAAAAAAAAAAATCCAACCGACTGACCGAATTTTTGAAATCAGGTAATGCAAAACGAAAAATTAACTTTGTGTGGCCTTCTTCAAACTACCATATATGATGTCTCGTCCCCACTTCAGAACGAACACGATTTATAATATCACGAGGTCGAAGTATTGTTATGTATCTTTAACTAATGGCACAGTAAACTTTACAAGGCATAATCCACGTGCTTTGAATGCTTCCATAGAGGTTAAACAAGTTGAATCATGAGAAATCAGCCTTACTATATGAATAAAGCCATCTTTGCGCTTGTTAGAAGAAATAGTTAAAGAGTATGAACTGTTTTCATTTGTAAAACAAATAGCCAACAACTTATTTTATTTGTTCGTTCTGAACTTATAAAGAGAAGAGAATTCGACAGAATAACTGTCCAGGCAATAAACATTTTTATGTTAGTAAAAATCATACTGACCTGTAATTTTGTATTTGACATGGTGTTTGCTATAAGCAAGTTTTTTAAGAAATATATCAAGAATTTCAATGAAATAAATTTACAACGCAAATATAATGGGTTGACTAATCAAATCTACATTTTTTTATTGTGTATTCGAATTATTACATTTCTTATACGTTAACAATTAATAACTATATTAAATCATATTCAAATCATCGAAACGGGGTTTAAATCATAGGTTCTTAAGCACATAATTATTTTGGGCCCTTATTTGTCATAATTTTCAAAATATCGGGCTCTATCTGTAATTATTTTCATTTTGGGCCCTTATTTGTAATTATTTCGTTTTTGGGCCCTTATCTGTAAATTCCCCATTATATTTTTAAAAAATCTCGTGATTCTGTTATTCTTGTGCGCAGATTGAAATTTAAAAAGCGATTATGTAACTGATCGTGGTGGCGATACTAGGTGCGTTGGTTTTTTCTTGGCAGAACTTAAATAATTATTATAAAAAATTAAAATTGAAAACAAAATGGCAAAAACGAAACTACCAATTAATGACCAAAATTTACCTTAGAATGGATAAACTCAAGAGCTTCCTAACTCCACACAATTTTTCAAGCTTTATAGCTAAATTACTGAATTAAAGCATTTTTTGATAATATCCAATTTTTCCAATTCATTTTCTTTCATTATTCGTTCAACTGTTTGCAACTTCTCCGATTTCTTTTCTTCTATGATCTCCAAGATTTTTTGTGATTGTTCAGTCTCCATCGACTTTACGAGTTGAAAAATTTTGAACTTTATGACATTCATAATTTTTGGGCTGATATCGAGTTCGGACAAATTTATATAGTCCGGTATGTTAATTATGTCATATCATCTTCAGGCACTTTAATGTGCGAGAATCTCAATGGAGTAAAGTTACAAAGCCAGGTCTTCCAGTTTTTTTCATCGTTCTTACTACTAAGATAAAAAAAAGTGAATACGTAACTTGACTATAAAAGAACAAAAAAATCAAAGAGGTGCAGACATATTTATATAATAGATCATAATACAAAAAAAAATAAAATTTTATATAAGGTAATAAGTTACGAACTAGTTACATAAACATGTTTGCACCTCTAGATAGTACCTTGGTTTTTCGATGGTATTTTTTTAATTCTTTTAAAGCTTAAATAAAAAAATCATGTTAATGAAATGTTAAGTAATGTATTCCTCTATCAGTATAGTAAATGTAAGTTTTTTAATAAGTGTGACCAATTTCTCCTTCAGAATCAGCCGACTACTTATTAAAAAAACTTCATTAGATGATGTCCTTGTGGATCTCAAGCGAATATGTAGATCGAACGGAATCACCCTTAGGTGACCTCACAAAGATATTCTTCATGGCTCTCATACAACCTACATAATGAATGGAATCACCTTTGCAATATTGTTCCCTTCATGATGTACCTTTCCACTACAACAAACAAATTGCTTGGGCGACCTCACAAGGCACCTAATGGAAAAGGCCTCACTTGTCTGTTAATGGAATACACTTACTTTGCCATAGTTATCGTCACCGCCACCGTTAATTCTTCTTCTTTTACACACAAGAGGACGTGGTATTAATTTATTGCATTAAATTGTAAACAACGAGTATAACGGGTCATCCAAACGGAAGTATTCACGCTTAAAAATAATTGTCTGGTGTTATTTATGGAAGTGATTTGCATCGCGTACTTTTTTTGGGTTGAAATTATTTGTGATTGTTTACATAACATATCATCGTCTTTTTTAAAATGTGATATTTCGGTTAGGGTTGGCATTAGGTTTAGTGGGCGAAGTTATACCAAAATTTTGCAATAAATTTTTTTTGCTAGTGCGTGAAAGGTGATTTTTTAGGTAAAATTTCGAGATTTTCGTTGTTAATGCTAGAATGGAAAGTGGGGAGAAATTAGTGGGATGTAAGTTTACACTATACCGGTATTATACACGGTATAGGTATAATACCAATAATAGAAATGGGTTAGCCAATTAAATTGCTTTATTTTCAAAGTTTTCAAAGTTTTCCATTAGAATAATTCTATACGGTATTATACCTGGTATTATACAACCAATTTCTATTATACCGGAATTGCGCCAAAAATAAAAATAAAAAAAAAAAACGC
Source organism: Racocetra fulgida (assembly GCA_910592135.1). Classification (NCBI taxonomy): domain Eukaryota; kingdom Fungi; phylum Glomeromycota; class Glomeromycetes; order Diversisporales; family Gigasporaceae; genus Racocetra; species Racocetra fulgida. Next base: position 6,802 of record CAJVPZ010003523.1, on the reverse strand, counting down.
AAAAAGACGAAAAGCGGCAGTCTAAACCTGTCTTGAGGCACTAATTAAAAATGTCGAGAAGGCAATTACTAACCCTAATTTTAATTAAAATGATTGAACCGTTAAAATCACGTGAGTACATGACTTTAGCTTGGACATTTCTGGGCAAATAAATAAATTAAAAATTACGCAAAATTTTATTAACGTTAACCTATTTTAACTTTCTAAATAAAAGTATTTCAGCACTGTAAAAATACCGTAAAACGCCGTATAAGGTACCCCCCTTGATTTGTGCCGGGTATGTTTCAAGGTTATTTGTTGTGGTGTTTTGTAAGAGACCCGGGTATAAATCAAGGATCGATTTAATAATGAAAATCTTTTTTTACTAATGGGCTAATATATGTTTTTCACAAGATACCCCCCATATAATATACCCTCCTCCATACAAGGTACCCGGGGGGTACAAATCAAATTTTTATCATGTGAATTGTAAGATACCCGGGTACCTTATACGGCGTTTTACGGTATATATATATATATATACTATATGTTCGGTATTGTTAAATCACACCAGTGGTGTTTAACACCACAGTGACTATGTATATCTCAAAAACTGTCTAAATAATCCAAGGCTAGATATCTTATTAAGTAAAAAGATTCAGCAATCAAAAATACTTTAAATTTATCTTTAGTCAATTTTTACTGTAGTCTACATATAACCGGCGTGATTTAAATTACCGGTCACTGGTAAAAAATTAGGTATATATGCAGTTTAATATATTTTTTAGTCAATATGTTTAAATACATATATTACCTAGTATATAAATATATAGCAAATAAGTTAATATTTGTACTATATATTACTGGTTAAAATATCGATTAACCTACGTATTTGCTTGTGTAATACATAAACCGAAATTTTTCGTCAAATGCAGACCAATTAGAGAACATGAAAGTAATTTCACGTGCTGAATTAATAATTTAATTTAGTGCCCATTTTACTAATTCGTCGCAACAGATCTTGCATTCAATTTAAATTGCTTTACGTAGTGAGTCTAATATAACAATAATTATGTTTTTTAGTATCCTCTCTTTTCCATTTCGACAATCCATTGTCACTTTCAATACCCTAGCCAATCCATATTTTTACCAACAAGTTCGTGGTGTTACCAGACTTTGGGGACGTGGTGATGTAAAGTATCCTCCTCCAAAGCCATTTAACAAAACAGCGCGGTATAGAGGCATGCTGAAGGTAAGAATTCAAATAATATGATCGATGATTTAGGTTTCTCGCAATTAAATTATACTACTTATTCTTAACCTCAGGCGAAACGTAAGCGATTACGAGTGAAGAAGACACCATAAATTCTATTTTAACATAGTAATCATGCGTAAAAAAAAAATCGTAAATTTATCTGCACCAATTACATGTTGCCACCAAAATTGTTCTAAATCATATAAATCGTATAAATGTGTTAGTCGGTCTGAAACTCTAAAACACAAAAAACATGGAAATTTTCAAAACCATAAAAAATATATTACCAATTTTTTTGCTGGTTGTATTAGTATTTGCGCCGTTTTTGGGTATCCTTTTCAAATCACGTAAAGCTTTGATATGAAATCTTAAAAACATAGATACAAAGTTTTAGCATATATATATACTTGTTACTGAGACAAAAATAAGTTTTTGTGAATCGTCGACTTCACTAGTTGTTTTTTTTTTAAATAAACAGCAGTTTTTCATATATAAATATTTTTATTATGTCATCCTTAACGATTAATAAAACTTTTAAGTGCTTAGTAAAGAAGAGCCAACAATATATGCACAACCAGAGAATGTAGAGATCACTGGTGAATTCACGGACAATCCGTTTAGTCGTAGGTATTCAGTTATATTTATAGTGTTATTTTACTTCTCCTTTTAATGTTCTTTTTTTTTATTGCGTAGAGGTCGTAAATGGACAAAAGAACACTGTAAAACTAATTTTTGACAATAAAGGAACATTAAATTATACTATCAATGCAGTTGCTGGTGCTTTGGTTAACAAAGACAATCCAAATGAGATCTATCGCAATGTAAGTATCGTTCACCCATGTTATTACATGTTAACTTTTTGATTAATTATTATTTGTGCTGAATAATAGTTAACTGCCGCCAAGTATTCCCTCAAAGCACCTTCAATGGATCATGTTGAACTTCCATATTATTTTTATGCTGAATTTCCACCACAGGAATTGGATATCATTTTGTTTGTCTTCTTTTCTGACGATGTAAGGAATTATTCATTTAGTTTTCAAATTTGATTATTTTTACTAACTTGTTTTTATCCAATAGGAAAAACGTCAATTTAGAGGTGTTGGATATAATGGAACGGTCACTATTGTCGATCCAGAACATTCATTATTCGACCTCCAGCTGTAAGTGTTTATTTAAAATATATTTTGTCGATATTACATTTCAAATATTGATTCATTATTGACTATATCGGAAATGCGGATTAGCATTTTCTTGTATATTTTGCTCTTCGGCATGGTTGCAGGTATAGGATATATGATCTATCAAGCATTCTTCGGAGGAGTTAAAGCTAAAAAGAGCAAGAAGGTATTTTTCTTTCAAAATTTTTTTCTTTGTATTCGTGTCTTTAAACAATAGATTTATTTATTTATTTTATTTACAGCGTCCTATTGTCAAACAAGAGGATGTGGCTACTGGTACAAGTTCATCATATGACGAAAACTGGATTCCTGAACAACATTTAAAACAAACAAGAGCATCCTCTCGTCTTAAAAAGAAATCTGAATCTTAAAGTATTGAAGTGTACATTTAGTTAATACACGAGTAAGCTATTTTAGAATAAATACCATTTTTTTTCTTGGTTTTTTTTTTTTGAATTTAAATTTGTTTTTAAATAATTTATTGATTATTTAATATTTGAATAGAGGGTAAAGTTTATTTTTAGTATTAACAAATATATTATCTTTTGCATATTGAATAAAAATATATTATATTCAGGTTTGCCAATAGAATATTTTAGTTCACGAATAGAACAATAGAGCATTTTTTGTTACTTATAAAAAATTTTTGTTTTAAATACATATGTTATTAGATTAAAAGTTAAATACATTTATAATAATTTAATAGAAAAAATTTACAATACAACGATAGAACAAAACAAATAAAATTTACAATAAATTATATATAGTCCGGTGCAAAAAATTTACAATAAGCTACCGTTATCCATTTATCCATATCTGAATTTATCCGAATACCCATTTATTATTGATATCCAGATAATCCGGATAATTATCTGGATAAATTAACAGATAAATAGGAACTCTACAATAAACTATATATAGTCTGGTGCAAAAATATAAATATACCAAAACTGAAGTTAAATTTTGTTTAAAATTTTGGATTTTACTAAAACGCACCTATGGTGTTTTACACCTATGTATACATTATCTCAAAAACTGGCTAATTAATCGGTATGAGGTATTCTAAGTAAAAATGTTTTATGCCCCCAAAAACCCTTCCCAAACCCTAATCCTAGCCTTAATATTAATTTTAATGTGAAAAAATTGGTGTTAAAAATTTATATACAAAACTTATAAAAACTTAGAAAATTTTAAAAAATATAATAAAAACATATAATAGGTGTAAAATCACCATATATGTGTTTTATAATAATTGAAAAAATTTTAATTTAACTATTTTTTTATAATTTATTAATATCAATTAGGGTTTACTATTAAAAATTTTTTTAAGTTTCTAAAATTTTATATGTTTCCGAAGTTAAAAAATTTTTTTGCTTTTAAAACAATTTTTTTTTTTCTTTCAGCAATCTTATTTATTTTATTATAGGAACAGATTTTCATTCTTACATCAGCTAATAAAGAAATCTAAATTTATAATGTTCTAACCAGAAGATAAACTCATTTACAACTTTACCTTGCAGATGTCATAACACCTACTTGCAGTCAGTGCGAATCATTAAACCACTGTGTTATATCTAAATGCAACCTGCCTAGTGAACAATTGGTCTTTTCCAGAGATCTGATACTTATTTTGGACTTATTTTTCCTAGATTCCTCAGCTAGCTCTTGTGTTATTCTATCAAGATTTCTACTTTACAATAGAATGCTGTCAAACTGATAACACTTTCTCATAAAGAAAGAAAAAAAAAAAGATAATAGTGAACAAAAAAAAAGAAGTATATAATAAAAACTAATATATTAAAGAAAATGATTACTAATACTAAGGAATAAAAATTTAAGCTAAAATCTAAAAGAAACTATCGCTAAAAAAAAGAAAACTTGCTAATTAGGCAAAACTTCTAATTATACAGAGTAACAATTTACTATTAAGTATGAAAGTCTTAATAAAAACCTATATCTATAATAAAATGCACTATAATTTATGCCAAAGACTAAAAATTATATATATATATTTTTTGTGTTTAGGTAAGATTTTGCCTATAATTTTATTTATTGCTAATACTTTTATTACATAAATTGTATTATTATATTTTTATATTTACATATATTAAGTACATTAAGCTCAGATCCAGATCCTATTAGTAATCTATACTTTGGCCGAAATCATCACTTGTGCAATAGGTATCCCATTTACTATCTGATCACTAATTTAATTATCTATAATCTAAAACTACTGAAGTGGTATGTTTTTATAGATAGCACTTATCTAATATTTTTCTATTCTTCACTAGTCCTATTTTGATATACTTCTCTATGATATCATTCTCCACATCTCTTATACTACTTATACTTAAGCTCCCAAATTTGGTAGACCCTTTTGAGATATGGTCTTGTAGCTTTATAGCTACTCCCAATCTTGGTTATCTTTAGCTAGTCTGTCTAAGTAGTATCATAAAGAGAAACTTATACTAGTTTAGATTAAGCTTCATCATTAATACCTAGTTTAGTTAGTATGCTACTGATTCTCATTATCATATTGGATAAGTACTCCTGTATATTGATACAGGCTCATCTTGTTATATTATAGATTATACTATAACTTTCAGATTGCAGATTTTATATTATTTCTCTTTTATAGTTTGAGTTATAGTATTCCGGTATCTTGATATTTTAGATTACAAGGCATTAAGAGTCTAGACCTAGTTGTAGTTTGTGATCTGTAATACTTCTAATTTTAGTATTTAGTATTTCTTGTTAATTTCTGATATACAAGTCCAATTTATACAATTGTACTACTAGCCTGGTGAATTTAACCATTTTAAGTTTTTATATTATACTCTAAATTTTAGCCTTCTTGCTCTGTTTTTATAGGTTTCTTCTTTAATAAGCCAAGTGGCTTGGGACCAGAGATGCTTTTGAACTCTGGATAGACCAAACCTTTACTACAAATTATCCTTGTATTTATTACTTTTTTCACTTCTCTAGTTTTGTTACTATTATATTATTTTTCTAATTAAATACTCTAACCACTGAGGATATTAATGCTACTTCAGTCACCTCTAATTAAGGACTAATATGCACAACCTTTATATAACAAAACCTTTTATAACCTGTTATACATATTGTTACTGCTTCATGATTAAACCTTCTTCTGAAATTTTCTTTTTCAGTTTTGTATTTGTATTTGGACTTAACCACAAAGCTCTGCATTTAATTATGACCTCTCTACTGGATTATAAAAGTAAAAAATCTTAAGATTTTTGCCTTCAGTTCAACTCTAATATCAACCTAGTCTGTAGAGTTTGACAGCTTAACTGCTAAGCTATATAGTCCAAACCTTATACAAGGGTCATGTTATATATCTCAATACACTTTGCTTAACTTTTTCTATTAAATTTATATCTTTATTCAAAAGTATAAAGACTTTAAAAACTCTATATGAACTTGTTATTATCATTTTATTTATACCAATTTGTCACCATCTAGTTTCTTAATATAAAAGTGATAAACAATAATAATCTTTTGGAGAGAGTAAGCTAAATTCTCTACTTTTTGTTAAAAATTTTGTAGCCAAAAAACAGCAAAGAAATATTGAGTTTTTGTGAGTTTTTCAATCAAGAAGTGTTGTTCTAAAAATTCTTTATAGTTTTCCATCTTCAAACAAACTTTAGTTTTCTTTTCTACTTGCTGTTTTTAGAGACTTCTCCGATTTAGACATTAAATACAAAGGGGTGTTCATTTAAGAAAATAAGAAGAAAAAAGTTTGACCTCTTTGCAAACCATCCAAAATGTCTACTCCTCAGTGTATTACATTTAAAGACATTGCTGACAACAGTTTGTATCAAGAAAACTTTAAATTGTTGTTAATCTTTAAGCTTAAATCTTTAACTTGCTTTTAATATTAGGTTAGTACAAGTGATTGTTGAAAAGAGTTATTTAAAACAAATATTAATTTTTACAAATAAATTATATAATTTATAATAATTAAAATTATAATTATAATTCTTAGAGTATAATAACTTAGTAAAGTAGTTAAGTTGTTATATTTTCAAGTAATATATTAGCAGATTAAAGTTTGAAATCTACTAATAATGAAATTTGAATACTTTGCTTATATAATAGTTACTATCTTTCAATAATCAGTTGGAATAAAATCTCTATAACTTTAATAACTCCAATAAGATTAGAAGATCATAGAGCATTTATATAATATATACCGTAAAAGTCGGACATGTGTACCCTGGGTATTTTCATTGCTTAATTCTGTATTCAGGGTACCTCTATACGGGGGTACGCCATATTGATGAGGATACACAAGTCGGGGGTAAGTAGTTGATTGAACTTCCACCGCTATTATATTTTCATATGCTTCACCAAAAGACAATGT
>CAJVPZ010003522.1:0-10930 GCA_910592135.1 Racocetra fulgida | reverse complement strand
AAAAAAGCCGGCCGGCCGGGTCAGTTTAAAAATTTCATGTTATGAAAATCAATAAATTAAATTTGTATGGCCTAATACAGTATACTAAGTTAATAATATAATAAAGTTAATACAACAAAATATTTGATTAATATTCACCCAAAATAATGCCTTGGACGTTATTTCGAAAATTTTCGAAAATTAAAATTTCATTTTATATAGCGATATTCAATGAACATCAACATTCAGATATTAAAAAAATTGATCGAATAAGATTTTTATAGCCGCACATTAATTAAATAAATAGGATAAAATGCTTTTGCAGACATTCGTATTAACCTCATTAACATTAATAGCTTGAGAACTACTGTCCGATTTCAAGTTTAAATGAATTCTACGGTTTGTATAATTAATCATTAAACGAAATTATCAGTCATTGTCGAAGTATTGTTATTCTATGATGACATTCGTTCATCTTTTAATTATGGGTTAATATTCATCACGAAGAATGATTGATCATTTAATGACAATTTCTAAAGAATGGCAGATCTGTTTTCAGTGATTTTAGGTTTAAATGAATTCTACAGTTTGCATCATTAAGCTTTTAATCATCCAAAATGGATATCGTTCATATTATTCTCAGATAATTGAAGAATATTTTTTTTGCGACCGCTATATATTAATAATTGGTGATATAATAAATTCCTAAATATATTAATTAAAACCGAATTAATGTACTAAACAACCATAATATTACTTAAGAATTTAAAAATATAGCTAGTAGAAAACCCATCGGTTCTTAATCATCCTTCAAATAACCCAATTCTTTCAAAAATTCCTCGACTTTTTCTGGGGGGCGAGCGATAATAGCTTTACCATTATTCCAATCTACCAAAATAGGTCTTTGTAGTCTGGAAGGCTGTTGTTTAATCACCTCTGTCAATTCACTAACACTAAGAGCTGTCTTTATCGTTTCTTGTGTGTTTTCTCCACTGGTTGTAATCGAAACGTTATCTCGAAGAATTTGATTTAAGTTATGTTCAATACCAAGGTATTGAACAATATTTCTTAATTGATCTTTTGTTGGTGGCTGCTTTTGATAATCAAGAATATCAAGTTTGAATACACCAGGTTGTTTTGTTAAAGCTTCTTGAAGAATTGAAAGAGCTAAATTTGACTTGCTACAAGATGGATTATATATGAGCGTGATTATCGGTTGTGCAAATGGCATGCGGAAGGACATTTTGTTTTGAAGATGAGTACAGTACGTACGTACGTACGTACATACATACTATGTACACAAATACCGTATTTATTATCATGTGAAAGTGTGGAATGTTACAAGGCAAATTCAATAATTCAATAAAATTTTTTTTATAAATAGTAAATACAGCTCCCGTAGCAAAGTGGCAATGCGTCGTGCTTATAGGTTGTACCCTATACTTGAGCAACGCGAAGGTCGCGAGTTCGATCCTCGCCGGGAGCAACTCAATTTTTTTTTCCCTCAAGCTAGCTTGAAACAAATTCATAATTTTGGTTAGATTTGTATATATTTTATATAATGCCGCAAATAGGGCTGTGTTACATAAACTACAGTCCGGAAAAGATTAGTCACAGTGATACAGAAATCCCTTTTTTGATGCATCAATAGTTGCAACATAGAGTAACTTTTTATGTGTGTAACATAATGGTAACTTTTATGTGTGTAACATAACGGTGGTAACTTTTATGTGAAACGTGCTATATCCTGCAACAATTTAGAATGCCAAATATCAAAAATGGGCTAGGGAAATACCCAGGGTACACATGTCGGTAACTTCACGTTTAAGTGTTTATTCAAACAGCTCGGACAAATTCGGAAAATTTTGATGAATAAAGCAAAACTTTACTATAACTTTAAGATATCGCTATTAATTAAAGTTGATCAAAATTAAGTTTTGCACATATCTATTTATTTTTAAGACAGATTTATAAACAAGATAGGAGTGCGGATATCTGTCCGAACAGTTCAAAAAAGCAGAAACATCCAAATGTGCAACACTGCTTAAGAATACACTGTATTACTATATATATATATATATATATATATATATATATATATATATACTTATCGTCAGGAATCCTAAAGCGAAGGGGAGCAGAGTAAAAGACCTTTCTATGCTATACAAATTCGGACAATGTCTGTCCCTGTAATAAAATATATTGGATTTTGGAACATTATTCCCTGTAAAAGTTCAATCAGAAATTACCGTATCATCTCGAAATAACGCTCGGGGGTATAAGTTAAAATTTTGGCCCGAATTAAGCTTAATTTAGGCCGAATTAAGCTTAATTCGGGCCAAATTATTAACCTACACCCCAGGCGTTATTTCGACGGTAAAAAAATAAAATAAAATAAAGACTGATTTAAAAAAGTATAATTAATAATTTGGTTATATTAAATTCTTCTAAAACACAAAACATAAAAGAATTTATGTAAGAAATAATACTAGAAGAAAAAGATTAGCTTCGATAGCACTTGTAAAACGGGTAAAAAATGAGTCAACAAAGAGACAAGATTAGCACAAAATAATATGATAGACACCCCATTTATATGTTTATTAAAATCAAATTATCATTATAAACAAACTAAATACAATTCATAAACCACAAGGCTTGACATTTATTATGAACAGTAATAGGCATTGACAATAAAGAATTTATTATAGGTCTTACATTTGTAGCTATATTATAAGTTCGTGCTTTTTCTAATCTTTCTAGAACTAGAACTGTCTAAACCTCTTTTAATCACTTTGTGTGTGTTAACCGATTAATTTGGACAACATTAATATAATTCTGGCCCATGATCAACATAATTTTGCCAAGAAATATTGAACAAATCTTTGCGGTTAAACAGTTTTAATTAGAGGTTCACTAATAGCGGTGAAATTATTTTACCACTTTAGTTAATTTCACTGACATCTTATTGTAGATTATAAAAGCATACGTTTGCAACAAAGATTGGCCGAAGAGCATCATGAATTATTAAAAATTGAAATTTTAAACTTACGAAAATAAGTTGCTTTAAATTAGCAATAAATTCTATTATTATATTAGATTTTTGATAAAAATTATTTAACGGGATACATGGGTACGCATAGATTGATGTAAGTTAGCATTATACAATTTTCATTTGCAAAATTTAAGCACCTATAAAATGTTGCCGTTTCATTACTATATATAAAATGTAGATCCATAATATTCTAAGGTTAAAATATATACCTCTACCGTCTGTCACTGCATATAGTACCCCCCCAAAAAAATAATGCCCCGACCTAATGTTTGGACTCGAGTCAACTCATGGCTTAAAAAACATAGTCTTGACTCGAGTTAATTCGAGTTAAGACTATGATTTTTAAGCTACGAGTTGACTCGAGTCCAAACACTGCCCCGATCTAGGTATTGCCCACCTGGCTATATTAGTTTATTACTTTTAATATTCCCAACTATAGATTTGATATATCCATAGATCCAACTATAGATTTGATATATCCCCAACCATAGATCCCTATAGATACTGTAGATTAATATAGTACCCGTTTCTCACACAGTGCCCACGGGTAGTATTCTTGGGTACTGTATGCAGTAGCAAACGGTAAATACGAATATTAATGAAGAACGAAGAATCCATGCAATAAAATCCGCGAACCTCTTATTTCGAGACTTTCTACATGCAAGTTACGTATTAACAATAAATTGCTCATTTTTGACCAATGAAATAAATAGCATAATCTTAGCCAAAAAGTCGGTCGACTAATAACAACTAATAACACAGATTGTATACATATATGCATGAAATATGCAGGGTCCTGCACAATTGAAATATAATGACGTTTATCGTTATTTTTGATTTTTTTATTGCCTTTCTGTACAATTTTAAATGTTACAAGAGATATTATAAAAAACATTATAAATTATAAATTAAATTTATAATAATTTATCTATATATATATACTACGTATAAAATAATTTGTAATCTAAATTTAATCAGTCGATATTATCATTGATAGTATCAGTATTTTTTTTTTTTCCATAAAATCTAACAGACTTTATACTAGACATATATTGGTTAACTTCATTATCTACTATTTCTTTCACGATCGATTCATAATCTAGATCGATATCACCAAGCACTTCTTTGAGAACTGGAAATAAAACCGGTTTCAATGATCGACTTAAACCGATTATGTTGTCTCTTGCCTAAATTATGTACGGATTATTAGATATAGCGTGACAATACAGGTTTGAATTTATCATGCATAAGTAGAATATATAAAATATGCATGCAATATATAAAAAAAATTATATATCCATCAGATTTCTTTGTGTGATCTTTCTTTATTGGGATTTTAATTTTTCCTCGCGTTAACGAGATGCATTTAAAAGTAATAAAGGAAATTATTTGAAAGATTACATACCAGTTCTCCAATTAGACCACCCCATTGTCCCAATGGCGTAGATATCTGTTTTTTTTCTATATCATCCAAATTTGCCATCAAGTGAGGCACGTGGGAGCATATTAATGCATTGATTCCTTGTGATTTTAGATACATTTGTGCTGGAAATATCGATCAAATGATACGAAAAATTTAAGGGTATTGGCGTTAGATGTGATTACAAAAACATTGTAATAAAGTTTTTAAATCAGTTTTTATAATAATGAAGTTTTAAACCGGTTTTATTTCTTATAGAATAAATCCGGTTAAATCCGAATTTAATATTATAACAAATAAACCGGTTTCAAATTTATTATATACCTGCTTTATTAACACGCGATGAAATAGGTCCTTCGTTATCAAATTGCAAATCGCATTCCATAAATTCAATCCAGCCACCAGGTTTTGTCACTCTGATAAGTTCTAAGAGTAAAATCGGCCATTGCTCTTCTGTCAACGCTAATCCCATGAATCGTTGGTATACAAAGTCAAAAGTATTGTCTTCGAACGGAAGGCCATCCAATACGTTCATCTGATAAAATTGAACATTTCGTGGTTTGATGTTCGATGGAAAAACAGGTGAAATATCGATCCCAGTAAACGAAGATGTCGTGTATTCACTCGCCATTTCAAGTATCCAAGTCGCTGGACCACATCTTTAATATATACAGAAGCGATAGATAAACACGTGATAAGGATTCATCATAATATTCATAATAATACAACAAAAGGTGGTGATAGAAGTATCCCATCAATATTCCATCACTATCTTTTGTTATATCTTTTGTTATTAATTATAAAAATTACCCGACATCCAACACGCGCGCACCGCCAGCTCTAAGAATTTCTTCAACAGGTGAAGAGTAATTTTTACCCCAAGCATGTCTAAATAAATAATGTTGAGATTGCAACCGATTTATCTCCTCATCATCATTCGGTAATGGATATTTCGAATTCTCATCATTGTGATATCTCCTGCCATCAATATATCTAAATAGACTTGGAAATTGCGTACCGCTTGCAGATTTTGTGATAGATTGTGGTGAATGTTGTTGAGGACAACAACCACGTTTAGACCACATAGTTCTCAATACACTGGCGAAAGAACCTCTTGATCTTTTTTTTGCTCCATTGATATGGCTATCATCTTCACAATCTTCATTATCTTTCCGTCTTCTTATGCAGTTACCCATGATTTTTAATAAAGAAATAAGAATTTTAAAAGAAATGAAAAGGTTGAGAGAAAGTAATATGCGAGATTTTGCAATCTTTTTATATATAAATATATCGGATTTTTAACAATAATAAATGGAACATTTTAATTTGATCGCCGATTATGCCAAATTGACATAATTAATGAAACAATAAAAAAAAAAAACTATGTGAACGAATATTGTCTTTACTAAAACTACGCATTAACTAATATTTAATATATATATGCTACTAACTCGGAATTGATTAAACTTGATTAAATTAGTACAATCATTAAGCAAACAAATGTTTTGCTAATTCAGCAGTCAAACACATGATGGAATTAGGCTTTTGCTATTTTTGGAGGTCCTCTCTTTTATTTTATGTTTATTTTTTATTTTATGTTATTTATGTTATTTTATTTTAGTTTTATTTGTTTTTTTTTTTTTTTTTTTTTTTGCTTGCAAAAAAACGTATGATCCATCCTAAACTAGCAATAACAGCTAGAATGACCTTTTAAAAAATATAAAAAAATTATCAATCTTTTGATCAATTCACATAATTTCTATTTTGATCGTTCGAGATCATGGTTACAAATCATATACATATACCATTAAAATTATCTATAATGGTACTAGCATTGAAATATATTCAGATTAAACACTAAAAAAATTACTGTACAATGAACCTTTTCGTAAAGATCCATGCTATAATTGTGTTCAGAATAGCTGTGATGGAAGAATAGGCTTGCTTTTTTTTCGTTTATTCGAATTATCATAAACTTTATGTGCACGTCGTGACCGCCTTTTATGACACATGTATTGGATACAATTGTGTCGATCGTGGATCACGACAATGGTAATTATTACCAAGAATGCCAAACTTTCTGCATAAATCAAGTTATTCATAGTCGATCAACATTGTTCTATCCAAAAGAAATAAAAAATAATCGCATTTGTTGTAAGTCATTGGTTAGTACTATCTTGCACTTGCATCGGTGTGTCCAGCCATCTCTAGCAATATCGCAAAAACCACCAAACTAAATTCTATAAAATTTCTTATTTTTATTTTATAATCTATATAGTTCAGTCGAATTTGGTTATGTGTTTGTTGCAATATCACTAACACTATTTTAGATGCCAAAGATGGCTACGTAGACATTCTGAGTTGCACTGACCTTCAGCCAAAGGTCCATTTCTTGAACTTTGATTACTATCAAAGCGAAACTTTTTTTTTTTACATAAGGCGGATAATAAATAAATAAGTAAAGCTTTCACCATTCTCGTTTCCTTTTTATCTTTAAATCTTCCAACTTCTCTTATTACATTCTTATGCGACATATTGCAGAATAATTTTACTAAAAACGATCTTACATTATGAGATCTCGATGTTTGCAATTTAATCTGTGGACCCGACGAAAAAATTAAGTTCAGAATTGGGGCCTTGGGGTTATAAACGTTTCTTGCCTTTATTATGCTGAAAGTTAAATCCTTTTATAGAGAACCTTCTACATATGCACTTTATAAATTCATATCTTTCATTTTAGCGTGTTAAATTGACTTTTTAGGTGTGGCGTATCGAATCTTTAATCACGAACGCCACATTTTTGTTTTATTTACTTCAACGTTAAAATATATATATATTAATTAAAATATATATATTACACGGGGAATATGTCCTTTCTAATATAATAATATAGTAAAAAAAATAAAAATTTATATAGTAAATTACTACGTATTAACTTTAGATTATGAGTCTTAACTTATTTACGTATTAATTTTATATTTTATTTTTTTATTTAATAAAGAATATATAATAGAATATTATTGCAAAGTTTTATTTTATCTTTTACGCGTTTATATATATATAAATATAGACACGCAAAAAATAAAATTTACTATTAAATTTTAGTTGTTTCTAAGCAAACTACATGAGTTTGCAAGCTATTAAAATAAAACTTTGCAATAATATTCTATTATATATTCTTTATTAAATAAAAAAATAAAATATAAAATTAAAATATAAGTTTTTAAAGAATCTTGGTTTAAAAGTTAATAGTAATTTACTATATAAATTTACTATATTACTACATTTCATATGAGTGTTGTCAAAAGAAAACCTACAACTCTTAAATAGAATATTATAATTTTCATAATAATCTATTTTTAGAGTTGTAGGTTTTCTTTTGACAACACTCATATAAATTAGTGATGACCGATATAATTTAATTATCTCAAATTTAGGTGCCGGCCCCCAGTAAGCCTAACACACGCAATTAATCACATAATTCCGTTATTTCATAAATTACGTGAACGCACATACAATCATACTATCGCTACGTCGAAGTCTGTCAACATTTCATCTAAGTATATATTTGTACATACATTATATAGTCAAATTTTGTACTAGCGGATCTGAATACGTACGTACAGTACGTCGTAAGTAAAATTTTTGCAAAAAAAAAAGATTTTTATCGATTTAGTCATGTGATGTATATGATTTAAAATATGTCTACATACCGAATATTCAGATCGTAAATATCACCTTATTTAGATAAAATTTTTTATGCCATCTCTATCTACCGATGCAGCAACCAATTCTGCTACGTATCCTTAACTCTAGATTTTGACCATTCTGTGTTAATAGAGTGATGCTGGTTATAGCTGTGTTGATATGTTGATAGCATTAAAGCTAGTTCTAACAGCTGTGTAAATAAAATTAATATTAATAAACTGTCCGCAATTTTAAAAATTTTTAAGTAATAGATTGCAGTTGAAACGTATAAATTTTATAGTAAAAATCGGTAAAATGTTACTATTACTTTTATATAACATTTAAGTGCCAAAAGTTTTAGCAATATGTAAAAATTATATAGTTATAAAGAAAAGAATACAAATAATTTGCAATTTACTAAATTGATTTTAATTTTTTTACTATTAGAATACACATCACTCTGTTATTTTGACATCTGGATATACCGTCATCTTGCTATAATAACATTTTTTAAAATTTTAAACCTATATACCTAATATGAAAATGCCTTTGGACAAACCGATATCTGGATATATCATACAATTTCTTTATTTTTTGAGGTGTTAATATAACTAGAGTGACGTGTAACTTGCTCTATATTATTTGTTAAATTAAAGACTCAAAGACAATCTATTTTGTATAAAAAAGTTTTTTAGTATAAGTTAGTTATAAAGTGTATATATTTAGTTAGCCTTGGCTATAATTATGCTTTAGTTAATAAAAAGATAATTATAATAAGACTGCTAACAAAATTTAAATTAATATATTTTTAGTAATTTAAAATTAACTGGGCCTTCTCTTTCCCCTTCTATAACTAATAGTAGTTTAACTTAAATTAGTTTTTAAATAGGAAATTAAGAGATGATTTGCTACACTTAGGTGGTTATACAAGATATAATAGATAGTTTAAATTAATATCATCTTGATACAATCTGTAACTAATCTTATTCTGTATACAGCAAATTCAAAAAAAAAATAAAATAAGTTAAAATTAATAAAAATATAAATTTTATAAATTATAATTAATATGTAATATATTCTTCCTGATGATCACTCAGATACAAATAACCAAGAAAGAAAAATTGCGAAAATCAATTAAACTGCCTAAGAAACATATCAAGAGGCTATAAGAAAACAAGAAGAGCAACAAAAATAATCAATAACTATTTTAGAATTAGACTAGTTTGGGCTTACAGAAAACAAGTTAACGAAGAAAAATAAAATTTTTAGAAATTTTCTTCTTGAAAAGTAGGCATTACTGTTGACCTGGAATTGCAAATCACTAGACTAACACAAACACATAAATTCAAACAAACAACAAATATGTCTAAAATAAGCTAACAAACATGTGTTAAGATACGAATAACAACAAGTATCACATAGAATTATTAAGGTCAAACAAAATAGATAAGATAGAATATTCTAGAAGCATAAATCAATATGATGAATCAAAAAGAGGTGGAGTACATATATAATATATATGATATGAGGCTGTTTAGATATCTAATAGCAACTGCAGAATCACACTTTAAGTATTTCAACTGCTCATCTCTACTAGATTGTTTGCAAAAGGTGAAAGAAAGAAAACCTGATGACATAAACTGCTTAGCTGCATTTTACATTACAAAGAATCTAAACAAAAATATACTAGAGATGCTATCTATATTCAGACAGATACAAGAAGTACTAGTTGAAGCAAAACACAAACTTTCTGGCCAAGTACTTCAGAAATGGCAAGAAAAAGCTAAAATGATCGAATTAAACCCAGAGTCTATTAATTATCTAACAAATATGAGTCAGGAAAAGGTCAAAAAGAAAAAAAGATATTCTAAAGAATAGGTAGACAATATAAAAAATAAGCTTCGCTAATGATTATTAATCATTAATTTTAATAGTGGAGTTGCAGAGTTTGCGGAGATTGCCTATAAAAAATAAAATAGAAATTATAAAAGAAGTCAATAATATTGAACAAATAGCAGAGCAGAAAAGATAACAAGAAGAAGAGATAGTGGATAAAAACAAGAAAGAAGATAGCTTAGAAAATGTATAAAAACAATTAAAAAAACTAGAAATAATGCCAAACTAACAAAACCAAATTTTAGTCAAGAATAGAAATGTAATAATACTACTAGATGAAGAATCTAAAAAAAAAAAAACTGGGAAAAAACCTAAGAGAGATGAAGAGAATAAGAAAAACAAACATACAAAAAGCAGCAAAATAGAAATATACAATGAAAAATGCAATATAGAAGACATAAGATCAACTTATCAAGAAACAGTAGAAAAAGATTTGATGCTAACAGCAATCCTGCTAAGTCAGAGAATTTGGGCACCAAGTAGATGCCTATGCAGCAACTCAGATAACTACAAAGCAAATATACCAGGAGAAAATGAAGAACAATATATTAAAATAGTAGAAGGGATGCTAGCAGGCAATAAACATGTCAAGGAAGTCAAAGAAGTGTTTAAAAACTCTAATAAGTGGATAGAAGTTACTTTCAACTGTAAAGCAGAAAGAAAAGAAGAACCAAGATTGGTTTAGAATAATTTCAGAAGAAAGTAAACAACCCAGAAAGAAAGAAAACAATAATACTAAAACAAAAAAAAAAAAAAAAAAAAGAAAGTTGAAAAACAACAAGAAGATTGGAAGACAAAATACAGTACAGAAGAAAAAGAAAGAAAAAGAAAACCAAATGAAGACAATGAAGATGAAGATATAAAGTACATAACACTATGAAATTTGCCAAAGAATA
>CAJVPZ010003521.1:0-10930 GCA_910592135.1 Racocetra fulgida | reverse complement strand
ATCTTAAGCTACTTTGTCTAGTTTATCTAAGGTTTTCTAGTTTTGTTTTAATGTTTTTTTTTACCTTAACAGATTTTTTAGGTTAGATACATATATTATTAGGATAGAGTTAGATGCAGAGCTTCTTTATCTTGTAATATGTAATTTTTTAAAGCCTGACACGGGCTTATAACTGTGATCTGTCAGATTTTTTTTTTTTCATTTTGTCTCTCTTTTTCTTTTTTAGTTTAATTTTAGTATTAGTATTTTGTTTCTTTTTTCCATTTCATTACGAGAAGATATCATCAGTTTGGTGATATCCTATTGTAAAGCAGTGGTCTGACAGAGCCTTCTGAGATAGGTAAGTTTCTTTAAAACTTATTGTAATATATCTACTTGTAGATTTATCTGCTTAGTGCAACTAGTTGCTTGTAAGTGCTCTTAGAAGTAACTGCGGAATGTTAAACCTTAATATTATAAAATGCTTTTTGTTTATTACAAATTAAATATAATAAAGAATATTGGCAAGACAGTTAAAGTAGAAAAAAAAAAAAAATACTACAAGACAATTTACTAACAAGATATCAAGAAAAATACTAAAAAAATGATAAAAAGAAATTCTACAAAAAAAGTAAAAGTAGTATAAAACTATATAAAAAAACAGATGTTCTATAGAATAGGTGAACAATATAAGAAATAAGCTTTACTAATGATTAGTAATCATTAAATTTTAATTGCGGAGTTGCGGAGTTTGCGAAGTTTGCCCACCTATTCTATAGAATATCTAAAGAAACAATTACAAAACAATTTATTAGTAAATACTAAAAGATCAAAAGAAAAACTACAAGACAATTTATTAACAAAATATTAAAGAAATGCTACAAAACAAATTATTAGCAAACACTAAAATACCAAAAGAAATGCTAAAAGACAATTTGTTAGCAAAACATCAAAGAATTAGAAAAACTACTATAAAACAATTTACAGCAAACAACAAAGGACTAAAAAAATTACTACAAGACAATTCACTAGTAAAACATTAAAAAATTAGAAGAAATACTACAAGACAATTCATCAATAAAATGTCAAAAAACTAGAAAAAATATTACAAAAAATTCACCAGTAAATGCTAAAAAACCAGAAGAACTATCATAAAACAATTTAACAGCTAAATGCTAAAAAAACAAAAGAAATAATACAAAATAATACAAAACAATTCATAAGCAAATATCAAATGACTTAAAGAAATACTACAAGATAGTTCATTAACAAAATGTTAAAGAAACAAAAGAATATCAAAAAAAAACACCAAAAAAATTTACAAAAAAAAGAAAAGTAGTATAAAACTACTCAAAAAAGCAACTACAAGACAATTTGTTAACAAATGCTAAAAGACTAGAAGAAATACCAAAGACAATTTACTAGCAAATCATCAAAAATCAAAAGAAATATCACAAGACAACTTATTAGCAAATGCTAAAAGATCAGAAAAAATGTTACAAGAAATTTATCAGCAAAATATTAAAGAATCAAAGAAATATTACAAGACAATTTATCAGCAAAATGCCAAAAAAACAAAAGAAATAATGCAAAACAATTCACTAATAAATGCTGGAAAACTAGAATAAATATCACAAGACAATTTATTAACAAAATATTGAAAAACAGAAAAATATTAGAAAAAATGCTAAAAAGAAATTCTACAAACCAATTTATTAGCAATATATCAAAGAATCAGAAAAAATAATACAAAATTACTTATCAGCAAAATATTAAAGAACCAGAAGAAATGCTATAAAACAATAATATTAAAGGATCAAAAAAAATATTATAAGATAATTCACAGAAATAGTAAAAAACCAGAAAAATTACAATAAGACAATTTACTAGTGAAATATTCAAAAACTAGAAAAATACCACAAAACAATTTATCAACAAATACTAAAAAACTAGAAGAACTACTACAAAACAATTTACTAGTGAAACGCCAAAAAAAATAATACAAATCAATTTATCAGCAAATGCTGAAAAACTAAAAGAAATATTATAAAACAATTCGCTAATAGATATCAAAGAAACAGAAGATTGTCAAAAAAAACACTAAAAGAAATTTTACAAAAAAAAAGAAAGAGTAATATAAAACTATCTAAAGAAGTAATTACAAGACAATTCATCAGCAAATACTAAAAGACCAGAAAAAAATACTATAATACAATTTATTAATAAAACATTGAAGGATCAAAAAAATATCACATGACAACTTATTAGCAAAATATTAAAGAACCAGAAGAAATATCACAAGACAATAATATTGAAAAACCAAAAAATACTACAAAACAATTTATAGTAAAAGACAAAAGACTAGAAGAATTATCACAAAACAATTTACTAGTAAATCATCAAAAGATCAGAAAAATACTACAAGACAATTTACTAGCAAATGCCAAAAGACCAGAAGAACTACCACAATACAATTTACAAGTGAAATGCTAAAAAACAAAAAAATAACACAAAACAATTCACCAGCAAATATTAAAAGACTAAAAGAAATATTACAAGACAGTTCATCAACAAAACATTGAAGAAACAGAAAAAAACACCAGAAAAAAATGCTAAAAAAAATTCTACAAAAAAAAAATAAATAAAGGATTGTATAAACTATCCAAAGCAGTGATGGGTTATAACCAGGTCATAAGCCTGTAACTAAATGACCACTGGTTATATGGTTATATGACCAGTGATCATATTATTTTAAGTCATATTAGGTCATCTGTTTTTATCCAATCAAATTATGTATATAATTTTTTAATATAAAAAGGTTTATATAATCAAAATAATATATACTACTTTAATTAAGTTATTAAAATTATAAATTAATTTTTTATTTAGATAAGAGCTCTGACATTTATTACCTAATATTCATTTACTATAGAGCTCTACCTCTCCCCCAGGTAATATTTTTATTACCCAATTAAATTTTAGTATTATATTGAGGTAAGGTTTGGCTTTACCCCTCCACCCCCTAAAATATTACCTAATAAATGTCAGCGTCCTAAATATAAAAATAGGTGGCTATTATTTATACCTCCAATTTTGTTATTCGTACCTCCTGTAGATTAAATTTTTTTAGATTTTTTTTTAACTTTGAGCAAAAATATCTTGACAACCACCAAGCTAAATTTGATTACCTTTTTTTATTTGTATTCTACAGATTTGTAAAATTAAAATAAAAAAAAAGATCATCAAATTTGGCTTGGTGGTTGTCAAGATATCTTCGTTCAAAGTTTAAGAAAAATTTTGTTGCAGTGTTTAATAGACGTTTTGAATTTTTTAAAACTCTGAATGAAGATATTTCAACAACCACCAAGTCAAATTTGATGAACCTTTTTTTATTTGAATTCTACAGATTTGTAAAATTAAAATAAAAAAGTTCATTATATTTGGCTTGGTGATTGTCAAAGTTTAAAAAAAATTTTGACGCTGTGTTTATTTTAATAGACATTTTAATAAAAAGTTAATAAATTACAGATATATACTAAACAAAAGCTAGTAAATCTTAAAAATATAGTTAATAATTCCAATTAAGTATATAGCTAATTTAATACTATATAATAATAATAATATTTATTTACAAATTTTATTTTGACAATACTTTTATTATTTTATTACTTTAAAAGTCATAAGGTCATATCAATTTTTATTATGACCAAAAAGTCATAAAGGTCATATAGGTCATATTGGTTATTTAAGATCATAACCCAACACTGATCCAAAGAAGTAACTACAAAATAATTCACTAGCAAATATCAAAAGACCCAAAAAAATACTACAAGAAAATTCATCAGCAAAATATTAAAAAACTAAAAGTAATACTATAAAACAACTACTAGCAAAACATCAAAGAGCTAAAAGAAATACCACAAGACAATAATATTGAAAGACTAAAAAAATATCACAAGACAATTTATAGCAAATAGCAAAAAAATCAGAAGAATTATTACAAAAAATACTACAAGACAATTTACTAGCAAATACCAAAAGATTAAAAAAACTATTACAAAACAATTCACTAGCAAAATGCTAAAAGAACAAAAGAAATAATATAAGACAATTTATTAGCAAATACTAAAAAATACTACAAAACAGTTTATCAACAAAAATATCAAAAAAACAAAAAAAGAAAATCAGAACAAACACCAAAAAGAAATTCTACAAAAAAAGAAAGTGATTTAATTTATAGTACTATAGCACTATAGTGCTAGAGTATTGTAACCAATTAAAATTTAAGATCAGGTGTAATATACAGATCATCCCTTTGTATAACAAAAACAATAAATTTTTAAAAAATTAGTTATATCTTAAAATTTTATTTAAAAAACCATCTTTTGTATTCTAATAAAAAAATTGCTTTCAAAATTTTAGTATAGCATAACCTTAACATCTGCTTTAAACTAAACTAATTAAAAGTTTTATTTTTTTGTAAAGATTAGATTGTTTTGATTTACATATTACACCAATGTTATATTTATATATAGAGTAGCACTACGGCATTATATCACTATAATAATATTTCTAAAAAGAAAAGGAAGAGTAGTATAAACTATTCAAAGAGAGTATGGTGACTTAGGCGTACACTTATTTGCACCAGTGATACAAACCAAATAAAAAATTTTCATATATAGATCGCAAAATCAGATATAACAGTTGGTGTAATATTAAAACAAAAGCTTTTTAAAAAATAGCCAGTAGCTCAAAATTCTGTCTAAGAAATTACCTTTAACATTCTAATAAAAAAAATTTTTTGCAAAATTTTAGTATATATTACCTTTACTATTAATCCTAATACTATGCATTATTTGTATCAATAAAAAAGGATTTTTTTTTTTTTTTGGTTTGTATTACTAGTGCAAATAAGTAAATTGGTAACTTAGTAAAGTGGTGAAGTTGTTACATCTCCAAGTGGTTAAATACAAGTTTAATTTCTACAGAAAGTAAAAATTAGATTTTAGAAAAACAGATTTAGCAACTATCATTATAGTTAAGAAACTTAAGACTCTGTAACTATAATCATATCAGATAAAAATTAGAAAATTCTGGTTTATTTAAGATATACAAGCTGGTTTAGTTGATGCAAAACTCAAGATAAGTCCTTTAGAATTGCAAAAAGCCACAGAGCCAATATGGCAGTAGAGTGCTTGCTTAAGAAGTTTCAAATAGAAAAGTAGTATAGATTTTTGACAGTACTACATATGGATTAATATTTGGAGATTTGATAAAACTGAATGAAACCAAAGTGTTTAGCAAGGCACTCTACCAACCAGGCTGCTAGAGAAGTAACCAAAGGAAAAAAACCTAATTGTGGAAACCAGAAGCAGATTATAGCCCTTTTGGACCATCTGAATTGGTAGTTTGAGTAGCTAGTAATACTAGTAATAGTCTGTAAGTGTATTAGTGTTTGGGTGAACTTATAAGGGCAGAAGTAGGTTGTATAATGAAGATCAGACCATAGTTAGTTAAAATATTATGAAAAAATTAGTAAGAACAAAATAGTCAGAAAATACTTCTACTATAAAAACTAGGCTGCAAGTAATGGTTTCAGCTCACATGTATCAACTAAAGCCTAGATTAGCTAGATTGTAAGTACAGAAGACTCTAGTAGGTTTACTTTGAGAATAAAGTATTCAATAAGAACCTGCTTTAAAGTTTTAAGTCAGATATCCGAAAATAAAGAAGTATTAAGTATTATCACAGATTAAAACAAAATCTGATCAAAATAAAATTTTTCTGTTTTTATGGAAATTTAAAATTTTTTGTAAGATATTTTTTAAGATTCTTTTTAGCATTAGAGGTAGGGTTTAGGGTTAGGTTTATTAATAAATAAGTATATGTGGGTTTTATAGGCTCTAAGAGTAGGTATGAGAGGTTCCTAATTTCATTTTAATCAGATTTTATTTTAATCTGTGACAAATATTCTTGATCAATTAGATGATTAATATATATAGCAATATATATATAGTTTGATATACTATATTGTAAAAGTTAACAATAATCAAATAAAAGAAGACGACTAAGAGGTCACCTTAAAATCAAAAAAAAAAATAAATAAATAAATTATTCAAAGAAGTAATTACAAAACAATTCAACAGCAAATACCAAAAGACCAGAAGAAATACTACAAGATAATTATCAGCAAAATATCAAAAAATTAGAAAAATACTACAAAACAACTTACTAGCAAATACTAAAAAACTAAAAGAAATACTACAAAATAAATTTATTAATAAAATATTGAAGAACTAGAAGAACTATTACAATTTATAGCAAATAGCAAAGGATCAAAAAATATCACAAAACAATTCACAGTAAATGCTGAAAATTTTAAAAAATACTACAAGATAATTATCAATTAAATACTAAAGAACTAAAAGCAATACTACAAGTTAATTTGTTAGCAAATACTGAAATACCAAAAAAATATTACAAAAAAAATAAAATAAAAATAAAATAAAATAAAACAATCTAAATAAAAAAAAGAATTTTATTATTTTACATATATATATTATAATGCATCTCTATAAAATCAAGTGTAATATGAAATCAAAATAATAGTTTTTTATATGATTAGAGTAGTAAACCAAGTCAATTATAAAAATTTAACTTGACTAAGTCGAATTGAGTCAATTACTAATTTCAGTTTTTAACCGAAGTTAATTTTTTAAAAAAACTTATCATATGACAAAATTACACCAATTATATTTACAATATTTATATATTTAACACAATATATATACATATATATGTTAAAACTTTAATAGTTAATTTTAGTCATTATAATGTTAGCAAAAGATTTATTAAAATATAAAGTAGTATTCAATATATATATAATACTAAATAAACCTATTTAATTTAACTATTTTAAAAAAAAACAGTATTTTGAATTTAAATATATCTATTCAAGATCTGAGTAAATATTAAAATTTTTATGATTTTATTTTAAAAAACTAAATCATAAACAGTTTCTGGAAGTAACCTATTTTTTTATCTGTTATTATATTTCCAGCTGTTGAAAATAAGTGCTTAGAAGGAACAGAGGTAGCAGAAATTGCTAGATAACAACGAGCTAATTGTGCAAGTAAAGGTAATGTTTTAAAATGCAACTGCCACCAAGAAAGTGGATTTTTAGTTTTGTATTCTAAATTATCAGAATCATACAATATTATTTGAGGTAAATCAAAATATGTTTTTAATTTAGTATCAATTAAAAAAAATTTTTTGGCAGAAACAATATTGTTAGAAAAAGAGGCCAAGTTTGAAGATGGTTTTGTTATTAGCCAATCATCTGAATATTCATTTTTATTTAACAATATTCTTATTTGTTATATTAAGAATATTTTTGTTTCTTCTAATTTTTCAGAAGCAAAGTCTAAACTTTAAATCTCAGATCTAAAATTGAAATCAAATATTCTTCAATTACTGGGTTTTTCCATCGACTAGCTATATTAAGTTCTATTTCATTTTTAACTTCATGAACAACTGAATAAGTAAGCATCAATTCTATTTTAAATAGATGTTCTTGAAGAGTTGCAATTGTCAGAAGTATAAAGAAAAGAGTAGGGTAGGTATCATCACCTATTAAAGATGTTGCTTTAGCAAAAGGTTTTAATTGGTGATTTGCCAGTTAATCAGAAAAGAACTGCAAATTTTTATAAGTAAATTTTACTATTAAGCTAAATGTAGAATGCACCAATCTAAAACTTTTTTCTTACTAAGTAAATTACTCTTAGGCTTATGACAAAGTTGTAGAGCTTATTAAAATGCATTTAATGATAATAAGATTGTTAAAATTGTCCTGATAGTTTTTGAGAAATCTTTAAAAAATGTTTCACTGATATATAAAATTTCTTTAAAAAAATCAGTTTTTTTTAAAGAAATTTTATATGTTAGCAAAACATTTTTTAAAGATTTCTCAAGAACCACTAGGCAAATTTTAACATTCTTACCACCATTAGATGCATTTTGATAAGCTCTACAACTTTGTTATAAGCCCAGAGTAATTTACTTATTAAGAAAAAAAGTTTTAGATTAGTGCACTCCATATTTGGCTTAATAGTAAAATTTATTTATAAAAATTTGCAGTTCTTCTCTGGTTGACTGGCAAATTACCAATTAAATTAAACAATTAGCAACAAAACCTATTTAAATACAATATTTAGACAAAAACATTTCTAGTTACCTTCACTTTGCAGTATAATTTTACACAACAAAGTTTACCAAGATTAAAATTATTTAAGATTCTTTTGCATAGTGATATATAGCAAATATTAATAGTGTCTAAAGTTACTAGCAAGTTTTTTCCAGTTTTTTTATTAACAAAAATGTTTTTTTCAAGAAGTACTTTAAAACAAATAAATAAGTTATCTAATCCTGTAAACTCTAGTTTTATACAAATGTTTGTGTCTATTCTGATCAAAGCTAATTTACCCTAACAATTAAAGTTCACAATATAATTCTAATCTAACTCACTTTAATCTAAACTAATTTAACTATAATTAAGCCTTAATATTAAAGAAGCAAGCCAACTTGATCAAATAAGCTTGTAATACCTACAATCCTAATGACATACTTGACAACAATAACAAAACTTGCAGTGACATCTATATAAACAGCTACAGCAAAGATAGAATCAAATGGTGCCTCCAACACAAAATCAACAGTTACGTATACTAGAATAGTGATAATGCGACAATACTAAAAAAAAAGCAATTAAAAAAAATCAGTTATTATTATTTATATACACATATATTATATGAAATAGTATCACATATGCGGTATATAAATTATCTCTTTAAAAAAATTATTTCATCTAGGTTAATCATGACGTACGTACGTTCTGTAGAAACATTGCTGACCAATCAAATGTTTGGACATTAGACAATGTCCAGCGGACGTTGTCCACCAGACGTCCGGTGTCCGCCACGTATTTGCAGACAATGTCCGGTGACTAACTGTAAGTTTGGACATGTGTACGGATGCAGACATTGGATAGTGTCCAAATATGTCCGTGTCCAGGAAATATGCGCAGACAGTGTCCATATACATCACTATAATATGGTGTTTAGAACAGTTTAAAGTGATAGTTAAAGCTCTATTCACTTTTCTTATTTATTATTTTATAAGAATTTTATAAATCAGAAGAAACAAAAGAATATTATTAGAAATGCAATCAAACTTTGAAAATTATATTTAGGAAAGATAAGCCTTATAGACAACTCCACTATTAAATATTAGATAAGTTAGATATGAAAAATTTATATTTAAGAAATATGAGCCCTATAAACAACCTTGCTATTCAAGATGAATTAAGTTGGATATGAAAAGAAAACAAGACAATATAAACAATAAAATTTTGGGAATTGTTATTTTCACCATGGTTTTTTGTTATTTTCACCATAAGTTATACAAAAATATATAAAAATTCTATTTTTAACGACTAATTAAATTTAAAAAATTAATTTTTTAACATTTAAAGAAGTTTTTATTAAGTTAGGATCTGTTGAGTTTCTAAGTAAAGTTGTAGAGGAGATTTTTCTGGTTCTAATGGTAGTTAAATCATCAAAATCGGCTTAGTGGATCCCAAGATATTTCAGTCAGAGAATATACCAAATTAGAATAACATAGATCACTCCTTTTATGGTATAAAAATATCAATCAGAAAGTTCTAGACATGGAATAAATGATAATCACATGCTAATCAGCTAATCAAATTTAAGATACAAATAAACGAAATTGAATCTAAAAGTTTTGATTTTGTACAGATAGGTAAATACATTATTATTAAATTACAGTATCTTATCTTCTAACTAAACATTTATGAATCAAATTATTTAGATCGTATATCACTTTGATTACTGAATTACTAAAATGATGGTTGAAAATAGCATACGATTTACTGGATTATTAAAACAATGGTTGAAAATAGCATATAGTTTCAGATTTTTATAACTCAAATGGGGTCTACTGTCAAAACTAAATACAAATTGTCAAAAACCATAATTTTATTGAATAAAAATAATATAGTCACTATAAATTTTTATGTAATTATGCCAAATAAATAAACATCAGATTTTGTTATACTGTATATCAATCTTCGTCCAATGCTTCTGGTGCTATATATGAATACTGCCTAGAGAAAATGAAACTTAGAGACTTTCAATTTTATCATATATTATTTACCGGATTCAGTCCTAGTAACATATATGATTAGATTGTTTATAGCTGGATCTAATAAATAATAAATAATAAAATTGAAGGCTGAAGTTTCATTTTTTTCTCAACAGCATTCATATGGCAAAGTTTTACAAACTTCTTCAGACCTCACTTTTGATGTTGAAAGCTCTAATTTACAGTAGATCTTTGAAGTTAGCATAGGTGGTATACTTGCAGAGCGCTTTTATTAACACCTTTGACTATTTAACTCCCATTCAAGATTCCAAGCAATCAGAGTGGTGTTCTTGTATGATTACTAATATCTTTTTATCTTTGAGTCAAATTTATTTACAAAGTCAGATGGTGTTTTAGCTTTAAACTTATAAATATAGATAATAAAATATTAGTAAACTAACTTTAAACATCTTAAATTAAACGACTACTTTAGATTGATTTAGTTAAATTAAATACCCTTTAGTTAAATTAAACACCAGAATTTAGCTCTCATCTATTTTATTAAAGTGGATTTTTCGTTATGGATTATTGTGGATTATTTAAACTAGAAATCTTCTACAACCTATTCATGTGTCTATTCGCGAAGTTGTAATAATAAATTAATTGACGATTCTCCAGTCAACTGAAGAATGATCATAGTGAAACGTAACACAGTTCTATATATAAATTACTATAGGTGCGAAAGTAGAAATTTTCTAGTGATTGTCCAAAGAAAACTTTTTTTTGTACT
>CAJVPZ010003520.1:0-10931 GCA_910592135.1 Racocetra fulgida | reverse complement strand
GAACGTAACTTGAATGCAAAAAAAAATGCAAAAGCCAATCAAATTCATGGATCTTCGTGTCGATTATTCCAGAACCTAATTGCCTAATTTGGTATATCCCCTGACTGCACTGATTTTAGGTAGCATTCCCATTCATTTATTCCCAGTAATTTTGACCAATCAAAATTTAAAATCAGGCGTCAAAACAAACATGTTTTGCTTTCTAAGTAAAAAAGTTACGCGTAAAATGAAAACTAAGAAACCTGTGTTATAATTAGGGTTAGAATTAGAACAATATAATGCTTATTAGTAAAACATCATGAGGAACAGGTTTAATTAGGCCGCAGAAGGTGGTTTCCTAATTAAAATTTAGAGTTATTCTTGTTTTTGTGTAAAAAAATGGGTTCGTTTCGATTTTTACGTTACACCTGATCCTGAAATTCACTTGTTCAAAATTACAGGAGTGAATATTATAAACGTTTTATAATGGTATTAATTGTCCGAAGCGTAGCGAGGACTTTACGGTGTTGTCATAGACCAGATTTTGTGTGTGTTTATGTCTGCTTCTATTTTTGGATTTGATGATCATTGTTATCCTTATTATTAGCCAATCGGTTTAATTTTATTTTTAGCTAATACTGTATTGATAGAATTTTAATTTATACGGTCTTTTTATCAGAGTTACTTATTGGCTTCGGACGCCTAACAGCATCTGTTTTCTAGTTATAAAGCTCTTGGGAAACCAAATGTTACCTAAGAGCTTTAGGGGTGAACAATTTTTTGTGGAAGAGCTAGGGGCGTTGTGCCACTGGGGTAGTTATCAATAACTTATATCAATTTATTACTTAAAATTTTAATTTTTAAAAAGATCGTTTATTCTACCAATATGCGGAATCTAAAGGAATAAAATAGATATTTTGTAGAGTTTATGAAAAGAAGTGTGAAAAAAAATACATCTTTTGATTACTATTATACAATGTATAATAATGAGAAATTCGGCACACGAATAACTTTGGATAGCTTTAATATCACTTTGGTACTTATACTAATCAAAAAATTGCTGTTATAAATAACAACTGTAAGATAATAAACTTGGTCATAATTAGGTTATCAATTTAACAATTGAGTATAAATATCTTTTGTTAATAAAGGAAACATGTATTCCTATACAAATTTTCTTGAATAAAAAATTCAATTATACAGTGATAGACAAAAGTAACCCCGCACCTATATCTTCTCACAGAGAGGTCCTACAGTCTTGAAACTTTACAAAAAAAATACACAACCTAGGTTAATTGTTTACTAACTTTTTGTAAAGTTTCAAGGCTGTAGAACCTCTCTGTGAAGAGATATAGGTGCGGGGTTACTTTTGTCTAACACTGATATTACTGTATTAGATCGAATGTATAATCACAATTTTTCTATGCCTAGTTGATTCTGATTACTATCCTCTAACACTCTTTGCTACTTATCAAATATACTTTTATTACCGGCAGCTAGCAAACTACTATAAAATTTTTATAAATGCACTGCATTTTATTAAAATTGGAATAATATTTATTGTAATATTATTATGGCTATTCACAACAATTAGAACCTTTTTATTAGAAAAGACAAATCTGAAAAAAATAAAGGAGTGCGAAATTTAATATCTTTTCCACCAAGAAATAACGGTTCTTAAAGAAATTGGAGAGCTTGAACAAAGAGAATCCGAGTCTAACTCATCTTGGTTCAACAAGTAACTTAGATTCACTTCACCATAATCCAATAGGTTGTTTATACCCAATTCATTATAATCATAACATTATTAATAGAGCTACTGTCTCCAACCCTACTGACGGAACAACGTCTTGATCAATTCCAAATATAACACAAGCATCTTTGATCTTTGATTTGTTTTGTGCTACACAGTTTTTCGTGACTACTGCCTTGGTTTCTCTGTCTAATATTTTCAGGATTTAGCTTCAAAACTTAGTTGGTTAAGTGGTTTACCAAGCAGCCTTTATTCATTGTAGTTTTAGTTTTTTTCTATCATCGCTACCATTAAATGCATCTACATAGTTGGCTTCAGAAAAGAAAAGATCATAAGGGTACATATTTGATAAAAAAGTAAAAGTCTAATTATAGTCTTATATGAAATATTTGCATAATAGATAGTCCAAGGTCGTAATAAGAAAACAAAATCTGTATTATGAATATATTTAGTTTTGTACAAGCAGATGATATTGATATATAGTTGGCACCGAAATTTTGAGACATGCTGTATGAGCAGACCAATTTCAATATGTCAATGTCTTCAAAACCATAATACTAACAGTCAGTTTAGAACAATAATGGTTGACTTTGTTTCCTTATGGAATCATTCATGTAGTATAAGAAAACAAAATTTGTATAATACAGTAGAACAATTATTTGCCCTTCGGAATTGTTCAAGTAGCGAGCAGATGATATCGATATGTAGTTGGCACTGAAATTTTGAGACATGCCAATTCCAATATTTCAATATTAATCATATATCGATATCAAATTTTGTCTAGTTATGTTAGCAAAAAAAAAAAAAACTAAAAATGACAAATTTTATTTGGGCTAACACATCTAAGTTTTTCTTATAAATAGTGTTAATAATAATTAAAGCAACAATAAAAATGAATTTCTTTAACAAATTAAATTAGAATTTGTATTAAATTTCTTTGAGATGTTTAATTCAATCTTTAATTTAATAATTAAAACTTTTACCCAGAATAACAACAGCATTGTAAATTTCGTTTATTGACTCTTGCCACTTACAATACAATAATTAATATAGTACTTAGGAACTATTTAAAAATTGGTATATCATGAATATTTTAATACATATAAATGAAAGAAATAAAAAATATTTACAACAGGAAATAAAAAAATACTCTGACTAGCGAACTCAAGATAGTTGCAAGTATTACTTTTTTTGAGAATAATATGATGTATTGAAACTCTAGATTTTTCTTTATACTTAAATATAAAACATTTGAAATGGTAATAATTTAATTAGGCATAAAATTCAATAAAATTATGATTTGTCAATTATGCTATAATTTTTTTAAAGTATTATAAGAACCACTAAATATTACCTATCATTTGACACAATGTACTTTTTATCAAATACAACTCAAAGTAATCAAGCAACGTTTAGAGTCACCACATATGATTTAAAGAAATGTGGTGAATCATTAGAGATCACAAATTTCGATATTTACATAACGAATAATATTATAACTTTTTTTCTGAAAATAAAAAATTTAATAGATTCGAATGAACTTATAGGTAATTTAACAGTATTTTGATATTCTTAATTAAATATAAATGTTTATTAACTATGGTCTCTAGTGCAACTATTATTTTTAGTTAATGAAAATGATGAACTTTATAGATCATGTTTTGTCAATAGACCAACTAGATCATGCTTTTATACCAACTCAACGTGCAATATTTCCCTTGGGTTATTAACTGACAATTTCATAAATTCAAATACATGTACAATTTTCAATACCCAGCACAGCATTATATTTAATAACACCTATCCAAATAAAGATTTGAGTAAATTTGTAGACGATTTGAAAATTATAAAATTTGCTAAATTTTTAATTTCGCAACCTGAAAATAATGTTTTAGGCTGCATTAATGCCAATGTTGCTACTTTTGAGCAGATTTCTTTGGACAGTTTCTCGAATTTATATAATATTCTATTCACTATTATTGTTGTTTTTATAGTAATTAGCTTTGTGTTAACTCAAACTGGTGCTATACAAGGTATTAGTAAAATTTTTATTAATCATAAAGCAGAAAATAATAACAGCACAAACACTAGTACATCTCATAATATTAAGGTATACATAAAATTTATATTTATATGATGTAAAAAATATAATTATAATTTTCTTTCTCGTTATTAATTGAACTCTGTTTGCTGACAGCATCCAGAACGTGGACATTTTAATTCAACAAGTAATTCAAGTTCGACTCATCCTGGTCCAACAAGTAACTTAGGTTCACTTCACTATAATCTAGTAGGTTGTACGTACCCAATTCATCATCATGATCATGATATCATTAATAGATCTGTCTCCAACTCTAATAATAGAACAACAACGTCTCGATCAATTCCAAATATAACACAAGCACTTTCGATCTTTGATTTGTTTTGTGTTGCATAGTTTTTCGTGACTACTGCCTTGGTTTCTCTGCCTAATATTTCATCCAGTTATCGGGATTTGGCTTCAAAACGTAGTTGGTTAAGTAGTTTACGAAGCAGCCTTAATCTTATATCTAATATCTGTGATAAAAATATACGAATTGCTATATATCATATAACAAATGTTTATAAAACATCAACAAGCATCGAGTACGTAAATAGCAATATCTGTGGTTTAGATATGTCTTCCGGCTTCTCAAATTTCAGAAAGGCCTTGAAGGTTCCTGTTTATAATTTATTTTTTATAGTGATGATTTCTTTTTTCTCTGCACAAGTATTCGCACTTGGTACAATACTAGTCATTTGGTTATTTGCTCAATGCTGTAAATTCTTATAGAATAAATGGCCTAGCCTAAAAAAAATCGCTAATAACTTGCATTTTTTGGCACTTGGTATATCATAATTCAACTAATTATCTGAACAAACAACTGAAATTATTGAATTTTAATAATTATTTTTTAACATTAGGTAGAATGTTATGCATCATAAGTATAATATCAAATTTATTATTTTATTATTGGATTGAACGTAACAAAAATTTTTCTATACTCTATACACAGTTGATTCTATTTTACTATCTTCTAACACTTTTTGCTGCTTATGAAATATACAATTACAAAGACTGTTGGCTACTTATTTTACTTGCTGCACTTTGTATTGCACTAATTTTTATTGGAGTCATGCTCTTTTGTTGTTTTAAAATCCTAAATGACTTATTCAAAGATCATGATGCATTTAAAATACCAGTTTATACATTCATTTATAAATCTCTTTATAATCAATCTCATGATGATCTGGATATCAAAAATACTCGTATTTAGTTCTTTGTATTCAAGATGTCTTATGAGTTCATTAGAGCTATTATAACAGAAGTAGCACAGCAAAATGGGATGCTACAAATTATAAGTCTGCTTGTAACAGAAATTTTTTACTTTAACTTATTATTAATGTTCAAGCCATATAAAACTAAATTAATGAACAATTTGAATATAATAATTTCATTTTTGAAAGCATTTATCGTTCTTATGATAACTCCATTTCTTTCTTTTGTTAGCAAACCTCTGAAAAATTTTATAAGTGCCTTGCATTTTATTGAAATAGGACTGATATTTATCATAATATTATTGCAGTTATTTATAACAATTAGAAACATTTTTAATAAAAAAAGCTAATGGTATTATTTAAAATAAATAAAAATTTCAGAAAATTTTATATTGGTCATAATCATTATAGTGTCAATTGATATGACACACCTAATTTTTATAAAAAATTTGAAGAAAAAAATCTATATAATTTTTATTTAAAAATAAAAAAAAACTATAATCTACTTTATATTTCAGATAATTATTCTTTAGTTTTAAATATTTATTTATACAATGTTTAGATAGCAGTTAAAAATAAAATTTAAATAGTTGTACTGGCAAGTATCGGATACATATTATTTCACCAACAATCACTTCACTGACAGCTTAGTTCACCGACAATTAATTTACTGATAAGTTTTTTTTTATAAATTACACTAACCTTAACTCTAAATCTAGCCTGACTTTAATGACAATGACCAGAATTACTTTGTCAGTGAAATGAGCTGTTGGTGAAATAAAATGAACTTGGCAGTAGATTAGTTTCGGTGAGCTGTCAGTGAAGTGATTGTTGGTGAAATGAACATCACTCCAAGTATTGACATAGTTGGTGAGTCACATGTTACTTTTTATCATCTTTATTTTTAAGATTTATTGCGGGTTGCGAGTATTAAATCTTGTAGTTTACGAATTGAAATTATCTGGGCAAAGTATAAAGAAACTAAAAGTCCTTAATTTTCCTTCTAAAGATGATAAATTAATAAGTTGAATTGGTATTAAATGCTCGAATAATAGTGTTAGGCCCTTCAGTGCAAAAATAAAAATGACGTATTTGTCATAGATCACAAATTAACTTTTTTTATTTTGAAAATAAATGTGTGCTTTCAAGAAAAATAAAACATCATGTTTTCAATTATACTGACCTGACAAAAATATATAGTTTTATCATTCATCAATGACAAGATTATTAGTTATCGAACAAGTGTGAAATAATGCATTAATTAATTGACCTGTGTGCTATTTTGAATATGCACATATTTGTGCTTATATGGTATGGTTTCATCAATTCATCAACAGCAAAAATAGCTTCGTCAGGTATCTATAACATGATCAAACATACTCTATTTAAATATAAATTTCAGGTCATACTCTGACGGCAACTAGATACTATCGGAGAATAAACTGAATACATTGTTGTGTATTCAATTTTGTACTTATTTATAGAGAAAATCTTATTGGTGATAGTATGCATTGGTATATTATAGTTTATATCACTGATAAGGATTTTTCCAGTATATGGATTGAGTACTATAATGCTCTACCTATGAAAGTAGTGAAACTGAACTTATTTGTTAATTATCATTTAGATTCATTTTTGAAAAAAGATAAAATATTATAAAATTACGAAAAATATGCATTAGATTATGAAAATCAGAGTGAACAATATTTTTTATTCTTATTCTATTTCTAATGTACAGTACATAATAACTGAATTTGTCAACCTAATTAGCCAAGGATTTTGTTATTTTTTGTAAATCTGATAGTTATTACAATTGCGGATTGCATCCTTTTTTGGTTAAAAAATCTGAGTCATTATCAATATTCTAAAAAAAAAGTGACCAATAAACAACACAATTTCGGTCTTTTGGTAAAACAATTATATAGTATTAACTTTTTTATTCAGATAATAAGATTTGATCTCTGAGAAATATTTCTATATCAAGATCTTGATTTATACGGAAAGGTTTGAAATTGATTAAAAATGCCTACTCTGGCAAACTTTATGCTTTCTTTATTTCGAGAAAATTGATGAGTCACTATTTGTTTACTAAAATATTTTGATAATTTACATTAGTTTTAACAATACAGACCAAATTGAACTACGGATTGTATCATTTTTTGTTAGTGTAAAAAGATTTGTTAATATTTAAAATCGTTGTAAAGTAAAAAAAGTAGACTAATAAACTGCGCGATTACAATTCTTTTATTAATAGGAAAGTAAAACAATTATATAATATTGGTGTATATATATGTATATTCAGAATTTCAATAGCAATTATTACACTTTTTGTTAATGATGTTGTGTAAAGAAATTGAAGATACTATTAATGAGGTTTTTACAAAACCTGAAGAAATTCATAAATTTAATATTATAGAATCAAAAACTTTTCTTCCTTTAAGTGAGTTAATTTCTCCCAATTGTAATAGAAGAAAAACTAAGTCCAATCCACTAAGAGTACAAAATTGTTTTGTAATTTTTTGAAGAGATTTTACTGCTTACTGGGCTTCATATAATTAAGAAAACAACAATGATATAAATGTAATCTCAAAACTTACTAGTAAGTTATAGAAACATGAAATTTTTACTTTCAAATTATAGAAAGACATAAATGTTTGTGAAATTGTAGAAATTTATTTCAAGGTGTCTGAATTTGCGAAAAGGGTTCATGGTCATTTGTTTCCAAATTACAAATATAATCCTAAAAAAAAATGTTCAAAGAAATTAAATCTATCATTTAAAATCATACTTTATATTATGTACTTTACAATTATGCACTTTACAATTATATTCAACTTGATATTAATAGTGCATCATATTATAAGCCTTACTATTATATTCAACAACTTGATATTAATTTAAAAAACTTTAAAAATGAATCAATTAATAATCAAAAAAACATGTTGAAGATTATTTGAATTATATGAATAGCATAGCATCTATACAGTCATTAATGTAATATAAAAATTCAATGTAGCTCATTGATTTTTCTTTGTTTTGTGGACTGCATGATAGCTAAAAAAAGAGACAATCACTAACTAATAACTTGCTTAACGATATTGTTTATAATGAAATATAATGAAGAATAACGAAGAAATATAATAAAGAATAATGAAGTATATTTCAAATAAAAGGTCATATGATCAAGAAATGGTTTTATATTAAAATTAAAATTTTCTATTATTATTAAGATAATGATAAATTATTTTAGCATTAAGATTGCAAAAACTTTTTATCTAAAAGTCAAACTAATATATTTAGTTTCAAGCATTTTTAAAATTTTATTGGAAAAAAAACTTTAAAAAGAACTTTTAAGGTGTTACTAGACTTATTATGAAAAAATTTTGCTGATCATATACAACAGTGAAATTTTTTTGTACTGAAATTTTAAAAGTTGTAAGGTTTGTTGGGAGTGTGTGTACTTCTTTGAGTTAAATACTTATTAGTAGCAACATCTATCGTTAACTCTGCATTATTAGCCAGCAAGTAAGAGACGTTAGCATTTGAAGCTATGTGATATAGAGCTTTAATTTTTCATTCCACGATGTCAAGTAACTCCCATAGCAAAAAACAAAGATATATTTCACAATAACCTCAATTGATCACAAAATGCATAAATCAGAGTTCTCTACAAAATCATCTGAAGCATTAATTCAACTCGCAACCATTAATTTAAAGGAATTTATTACAGAAATTACCATTATACATTACACTTATAGTTTTTAGTTAAAGTAAGACATCATGGAGGTTTGTTATAACAATATAAGTAATTTTATTCAAAGAAATAAAATATATTAAATTTAAAAAAATATTCTTTTCTTACTAATTTACAATCAATAGTTATATTTTTTATGTGCTTAATAACTATATTTATTGATACTTAGATTTCTTATGAATAATAATCAAGCCACAGGCTTGAATAACATCGCAGTTATTTTGGGCCTCTATATGTAATATTTTAAAACATTAGGCACTTATATCGATACTATTGTACAGTACAATACAATGTTCATGAATGTTACTGACTTTTGAGAAAGATATCGATTCTAATAATACATCTTAGTAGATTAACTATTCTAAAACAAATAAATACTAGTACATAGGTAACTTATAACGCTAATCTAATTTATTATACACATTTCTAAATAAACAAAAATTAATAACCAATCAACTGTATTATTGTTAATTCAATAATATATATAGTTGTGAATTAAAGTTGTAAATCAGAAAAACTACCTATCTAAATTGTATGTAGTAGAAAACTTAAAACTCAATATCGTTGAATACTGAAATAACATAATTATTATTATGCGAGCTTAAGATTAATGTCTCTTAATCAACTGTCTCTCAACACATTATGCTTGCTATGCTTGCTAATGAATGTATGAAAAAGATATTTCAATATATCGAGAAAATTGAAGAGTCACTATATTCTTGTTTACTAGTAAATCGTCACTGGTGTAAAAATGCAGTGCCATTTCTGTGGGCACGTCTATTTGATAAATTATATGTTGATAATTTATACAAGATTACATTAGTTTATATTTCATTTCTTGGAGAATCAGAGAAATATTATTTTGAGATATTATTAAATAAAAATTTACATAACTAATTAATTCTACATAAAAAACCCTTATTTGATTATCCAATGATGCTGGAAGAATTTTCAATAAAGAGCTTAGAAAAAATTGTATATTCCTGGATTGCAGTAATTTAGCCCGATAGAAATTTTGAGGAGTTGCAAAAACAAATCATGCAGATTAAGGAACAAATAACCTTGTTTTTGTTCAAACTATTTATTACAAGTACAAATTTAAAATTTTTAAGAATTGATAGTGATAAGATTTTAAATTTTGCTCCAGATCTTCAACATATAATTGGGTAATTTTTAAACATTTCAAAGCTTGAAATTGGATACGCAGCTCAACACATGTTGATAAACTCTATAAATTTCTTGAAAAAAATATCAAAATCATGTAATAAAATAGGCAATCTAATCGTTCAAGTCTCTGCATTTGAAAATAACTCTGAAATTAAAAATTCTATTATTTTGATTGTAAATGCACAGAAACAATTAAAAGAATTTAGCTACAGAGGTGTTGATAACTGGGTAGAAGAAATAATCAATGCATTGCCATCTCATACTAATTCATTGATATCTATCAAACTTGAGTGTGTTAACATTTTAAAATCATCATTGAATTCATTTACTAAATGCAAAAATTTGGAAAATCTAGTAATTTTGAACTATTATGGGCTTGTAAGATTATGCAATAATTTCGAACTTAAAAATTTAAAAAAGTTATATATTAGAAGGCTTTTTATGAATATTAAAATACCATACTTAAAAGAATTAATCTTAGAAGTGTTGACACAGGAAGTGATGCTTTATATAATAGAAAATTGGTCTAATATTACTCATCTTACTCTCAATAACTATTGTCTAGCTCCTCATGATCAGATATTTAAAAATTTAATTAAAAAGTTACACATAACACACTTAACCATTAAGTTTCTATATAGCAAATCTATTATTTCTGAATCTTCGATTCTATCAAAAGAATTTCTTCCACCTTCGCTTAAATATTTAGTAATTCATTGCGGGCTCATTACAATTTATCTTGATAGTCTACTGAATAATTGTTGTTAAAAGAATCAAGTAATCAAAATTTATCTTACAATTCAACAATTAATTCTCAATTTGCAGATAAATACTTGTGCCATTTTAAATACTTATTAAATTTGACAAAATTTCAAATTTTTATCTCTGTCAACTAATTTGCTTCAATAGTTAATTGACATATTTTCTTATTAATAAATTTTTTACAACCTTTTCTATTTTTAAAAGCTAAAAAATTTTCAA
>CAJVPZ010003519.1:0-10931 GCA_910592135.1 Racocetra fulgida | reverse complement strand
AGAATGAATGACTTAACTTTTTAATCTTAGAATTTACTGAAGATCGATCATTAAGCAAAATCTATGAGCTGTTAAAGATCATCAAGAAGTATTGTGGAAATTAATTAATGAACTTAAAGTAAGATTAACCATCTCACAACCGGAAATGCACAAATTGTTTGCACAAACAACACAATTGCCAGATGCTGGCTACAAACAAATGTTTCATTGTTACCAATTAGGAATTGAAAAAATGAACTCGATTGTTGCACAAGGAAAAATAGAATATAATAACCTACTAATACCTATAAATATAACAAAAAGAAATAAATGTAAAAGACAAGCTGACCCAACTGAAAGAATAGATGTAGAAGTAAGCAGCAATCTTATACATACCTCAGAATTACATGACATGGAAGTTGAAGAAATGGGCTAAGATTTACAATTAGCACCATCATCTTGGAACCAACTTAGAATCCACATCTTGAAAACTATGCATAGTATACAAACACAACCTGAAGAAGAAAGTATTTTGAAACAGCTTGAAATGTATAAAGATTCTACTGTATTGCTTAGAGATTTTGTCAATAAGCTAGTGCAGAAGCTGTCACTATATGAATATTGAACACCAACTCGAATTTGGAATTGGTGGTATAATAGATATAAAAGATCAAAAAAAATATTTTCAAAATCATAAGTTATATAGAACATTATGTATAAACAAAATTTTAAATAAATAACTTACCTTTAACATATTTTTATCAACTTGTAATATCGTTTTTGCTAAAAAAAAAAAAACGATAAAAAATAAGTAATAAAACTGCAATTTATATATAATAAACTGGTTTTTCTTAATTTTCTTGACATTTTCATAATATACCCTTCCTTTGAAGATGCATTTCATAAAAAGTTCTCGCTAATGCACATCTAATAAAGTATTTTTCACACCAAGATCTTGCAAACTGAAAAAAATCATGAGAAAAAGGACTAAATAATTGCACATCTTTAGAGGGATCTTGTATTATGAAATGAAGCTAGTTTTCATGTTCTTTGTACTGTTTGGTTCGTTAAAGCCCTGACAACTTATTTGTTAAAAGAAACGTTGCCATTATTACTAAGACTTTGGGTAAAATCATTAAAAATGTGATTTCATCGATTTGTGTAATTTATGAAAATCATATGATAAAAATTTATGTGTGCCATTGTGATCAACTGATAAGTTACATTGTAATTTGATATATATATGTGTTTTCGCACAAACTAAACACACTAAACGTGTTGGTCAAGTATTCAAATGAAAATTTAATAATATTGAACTTGTCTGACATTTACAATGTTAAATTTATTTGTAAAACAAAGTATTATTTGTCTTTTTATATTAGAAATTCGCGTAATTTTTTACATGTAAGTTTCTGATATGTAATTTTTGCATGTAAATACGTTGGTTAAAACTTTCAAGAGTGCTGGCAAAACTTTCATGATGCAGGTGCAATATTCATGTGCCAGTGCACTAGTTGACTGTTAATGTAAAAGTTATGTACGTACGTACATACGTGCATAGATTTATTTCTTTTTGTTAGTTTTTGTTGTGTTATGTCGGTATCATGTTTATTCGAAATAAAACTCAGTTAGCAAATCACGACTTGAGAATCATGATCATGAATTGCCGGATAACACAAATATTGACATGCGTTGATAAATATTATATACTTATTGAATCTATTATGCCGAATTCACAAACTTTATCGAATCGGTTGAAGCATCAGTCGGTCAATTTTTATCAGGTGTTCCAGAAATTATGAAAATTGCTGTAAGGTTTGGGCCCGTTGTTACAGTCAGGGGAGAGACTTAATATCAACCGTGCCAATTTAGCAGAGGACTGTAAGCATTAATAAGAAATGAACCAACTAATTTATTATCACAAAAGGCACCAAAAGAGTTACAACAAATATCCCAACGTTGTGTCCCAGACACACTAATAGTACTAATACTCTTATTTCCCTAACTACTTAACAAGTTCCAAACTTACTAAGAGCACAACACAAACAAAAACCGAAAGATAAAAATCCACTAAAAACTAAAAGACTAATCTCTCTAACTACTATACATATCGTTCTATTTATATACATTAATAAACGCTAAAATAACCTATGTACTATTTAAAGTCTAATTAAAGTATACTTTATACTTCTCTTAAACTATTAAACGTTACACTAAAGTATATTGTAGTCAAGCGAAAGTATATTGGTTACACAGCGAAAGTTTAATTCTGAAACTTTCGTTGTGTAACACCGTCCACGGTTCGGGTCCAGGTCTATGATTTTTCTGACCCGACCAGTTCCGGATTTTTATTTGAACCCAACCCGAATTAAAATGACGCACGTTGATTGACTGAATTTGGATTTGTCCGGGTTTTTCGGGTAAGGTCGGTTTTTTTTGGTTTCGGGTCTTATCTGTGACCCGACCCGGTTTTTTGGGTCCGGGTCAAGTTTTTTAAAAAAACCGACCGAACCGTCCCGTGATGGAAATTACTAGGAACATTTACCACTTAATAGGCCATCTAAATTTTTACCGTTGGCCAATCAAAATCGAGGATCACCCGGGCATAATCATATCGATATCGATATCGATTGAACCTAGCTGCCGCACCAAT
The DNA here is from genome assembly GCA_910592135.1 of Racocetra fulgida. Classification (NCBI taxonomy): domain Eukaryota; kingdom Fungi; phylum Glomeromycota; class Glomeromycetes; order Diversisporales; family Gigasporaceae; genus Racocetra; species Racocetra fulgida. Next base: position 8,299 of record CAJVPZ010003519.1, on the reverse strand, counting down.
TTTGTCACGGATGATTCTTGATTTTGATTGGCTATGAGAGACGATCTCTTGATTTTGATTGGCTAAGAGCGACGATCAATAATTTAGGCCAATGTTACTCAAAATTTACTGATGAAACCACAGCCGCACATTAAGTGAAAAATATTCCTGGGCTAATTTTACCATCGTGCGGGCCTATTTCTCTAAAAATTTCCATTTTGGGAATGAAATAGTTAAAATGTTAATTCCGGCCAAAAATTATGTAAACAATTATGTAATGCGGGCCAAAATTTTGTAGATCACGGCCGTTAGCCAATCAAAATCGAGAATCATCCGTGACAAAATTGGTGCGGCAGCTATGTCCAATGTGGTTCAGGCAATCTGCGCCATAAACCTGGCGCACATGCGTTAAAAAATTTCCCACAACTAATACCGATACTGATTTATAAACTATACTTATTAGGCTTAGAAATTATAGCTGATTAATATCGGTGTGTAGTGTTTAAAAAATTGAGCTTGTACCGGTACTATATAGATCTGCTCATTTATACCATACCAATCCGCTGTAATTTCATTCGAGTTGACAAAAGTTGACGGATCAAAAAGGTGCTAAGCTGGGGCAATGATCTCCGTGAAAATAGCAACAGGAATAAGGCCAATCCTGCACTGCATAATCAAGATTACAGGAGGAGCATGATTCTAAATAACTTTCCGCATATAGTAATTCTAACTTAATAATGGATACTGTGAGAAAAGGCTGATTCATCGCCAATTTAACTCTAACTGCCCTCAATTCTCGACCAGCCCTCTCCCGCAAAGGAACCTGTCGTTTTCCTATTATGGTACCGTATAAATCCGTAATAGCGCCCGGGGTATAATTTCAATTTTTGGCCTAAATCATACTTAATTCCGGCCCAAATCAAAAATAACGCAACTGGGCGTTATTCACATTTATACGGTACTAGATTTAAATAAATATCACACAGTCATGTTGACAGCCGTCCTGCATTATGCAGGCAAGAAGCTACCGGCAAGCACGAACTCAATTGCTTATCTGTTATGATGATCCCCGCATATTCCATTTTAATGATTTCAATGCTAACAATAATAAATCACTACTAAAATTCAACTAAACATCGGAAGACTTTTGTATGATTTGCTGTTTAAGTCTATTTAATTTTACATTATTTATACAGTTTAAAGTACTTTTTAAAAAAAATCAAACTACGAAGAATAAACAAAAAAGAAGTATATAGAAAGTTTTAATAGGGTTGTAGGACTCCAGTATTTAAAAATAATCAAAATCATTTTTTGTTTTAGAGAAGTTAGCATGGTAATTATCTAATTACATCTATCTTTAAGAAGTTACTATTATGCTAACTTTTCTAAAACCAAAAATGATTTTGATTATTTTTAATGATGGAGTCTAACAACCCTAATAAAACTTTTTATATACTTCTTTTTTGTTTATTCTTTGTAGTTTGATTTTTTTTATTTAAAATACTTTAAACTGCATAAATAATATAAAATTAAATAGACTTAAACAGCCAATTATAAGCAGTCTTCCTATGGCATCAAACTGGCATAAACATATATTATTACTTTTTGTTATTAATTAATAATATAATTATTATACATATTCGAGTTTTTGATACCCATATAATCTAAATTGTTATACAGCACATAATTATAAGCACATGATCTAATCAATATCATTTGACATATATTAATTAATTTAGTCATTAACACAAGTAATGCAATAGGAGCACCTGTGGCATCCCATCTTTGCTTGTATATTATAATAATTTTCTATATTATACCTCTCAGCCTTGCTTCGCTTGGCCTCATTTCAAACTTCATATTTCAATAAAATGTGTATGTATCTGATATGATTGCTAAAACATCATATCACAAAATCAAGTCTTAATCATGTTTCATAACCACATGGATATTGGGTAATTGGGTAAATTGAATTTAGATATGATTATCAAATTTCTTCCTGTCATCCTATCTACCACACCACACTGCATTTAGTACCCCCTATTATTACCCCTTCAATTAATACCCGAATAATTACAACAAAAAATGTCAAAAAAATTGTATAAGATCTGGGTATTAAGATTTAATAGATTTAATAATAGATTTAATTGAAAATTATTGAAGTATAAATACAACCATGTCACAGTACCTACAGCTTGTGTATCCACTTTTGGTTAAGTACCCATGGTATATTGTCATGTAAAATACACCTTTTTTTTATAAGGTCTGGATACTAAAGGCAGTGCGGTACGGTATGTGTGTACAGATGTGCCTAAATACATATGTATGAGTTTAATACACAGCTAATCAAAAGTATTTATTACTATATTAAAAATGCAACATACTTAAAAAAAATTATTTTTTAACAATAATAAATAATAAATAAATAATAATAGCATTAAAATACACAATAAATTTTATCTATTTTTTTTTTGTATTAATTTTAACAATTAAATAAATAAAATTTGAATTTGGAAATGATTGACAAATTCCTTCACTATGATCATTCATTACAGTCTTTGATGATCTGTGATTATCAATTCATCTTCCCAAAAAAAAGTCTGGGAATTAATTGAAAAGATAAAGTAAAAATATATTTTATGAATATAGAAAAATGTTAAAGTAAACTATTTTTTGCTATTATTTTATGATTGATATGGCTAAATTTTTGCATTTTGTTTTTTTAATATCAAAGTCAAATGAAATAGCAATATCAATTGCATTTGCACTTGCATTTGCAATTTGCTATTGCAATATTAATATCTTATAAAAAAGGCCTGACAAAAATTTTCTTTTCTGGAATTGCAAGGAAATTTTGGCTAAAGATCTCCGCACAAAAATAACACAATTTATAAAAAAAAAGACATGACCTAATCTATATACATTGATTGGGCAAAATTAAATATCTCTAAAAAAATACTGTATTTAGAGCGTAGTATTGTAACATATTAAATTTTAATTTTTTATATTTTGTAAATAAAATCTTTATTTTTGACAGCAAATTGTTCGTATATATATAATTAATTTGTAAATCCCCATCCATTCCAATAACAATGCCTGCTTTTGGAAAATTTATTAAATTATTTTAGATATTCATAACTTATACTAAAATAATAAGAATGGGTGGCTTGGTGGTTTATTATGTGGATGTTACTCAAGGCACACGACAGTGGATACGTAAATGTAGCCATTTGAACTTGTTACGAGGGCTACTTGCATAATCACACAAGAATGATTGAGGAATAGGAGAATAAACGTCCTCATAGCTAAGCCAACATAGCTGTAGCAGTGCGAACGTAACCGATCAAACTTGTTATGATCACTTATTGTAAAGTAACTTAGAAAGAAGGTGTATAAACATAGCTATAGTTGTGTAGTCATAGTAAAAGTCATGTAAACATAGTAGCTGAGAAATAAGTGTAGCCAAAGTTCAAAATATATTTAAGAACTTAAAGTTTCAGGCAGTAAAGATTAGAATTTTACAGTTCTATCACAAAATAAATAAAGAAAACCATTCCATCCTCATAACATTGTTTTGCTTGAATAAGAATATTTACTTATCTGAATACTTCTTGCATACTGCCTTTAAATCTGACTTATAACTTTAATAAACCCAATTGAGACTCAATTCAATAGACCAAATTGACTTATAACTTTGACATGGATTATTAAGACTCAGATTCTGAATCATATATTGTTATATACAACAATAACTTACAGGAATTGTAATAGGAAACACCACCTTCATCCGGCTATCTGACTTCGATAAATCATTACATGAACTTAAAGTTATACCTGATCATCGTCCGCTTTTGGCCTTATTATCATCCCTAAGATTACCGCCCTCCCTTAAATTATCATTGTTATCCTTGAAATCACCTTATTGACTATCATTGTTAATGGCATCACCTGACATTGCATCACTTCTCTCACCATACCTTGTCGAAAATTAAGTATTCATAAAATTGTCACATTGTTTCTTTTGTTTAGTACTATTATAAAAAGACCCCTGTCACTCTCCATTTACCTTCATCTTCACATACACCATTGGAGTTAAATTGGCCTTTTATTCACATAATCTTCTTATGCTCTTCCAACAACGGTTACAATTGGTGCCAGTTGTGTGAATCTGAATATTAATCTTTCACAATAAATTATAATAAAATCGATTAATATCACTGCCTTCAGAAGAATTGAATTTTTATCTCTCCTAATCATTAATCATAAGCCTATTTATAAAAATAAATATAAACCCTTCGAGTGAAATATAACAAACTGAATCTATCTTTAAGAAGAGTAAATCGGAAACTTATTTTGATCCAGAAAAAGGTAATGGCTTAACAAAATCCTGTCAAACCTTCGCAGCAGCCAAACCCTGCCAAACCACCCAATCCAAATAATCTCTTCAACAATTTGGCCACCCAGATTAGTTTACTAATTCAACAAATGCAAGCTGCACCAGCTGCTTAAATTAATGTTTCTTATTAGGAGTTAAACCTTGTCTTCTACCCCGACTTTGCTAGAGTGGACCAAAATTCAATGACCTGTCTTGACGAGGTAGAAAAGACTTTTGCAGCTAATCTAATTAATGATAATCAAAAGATTGCTGTTGTTGTCCCCATCTCAAAGGGTCTGCTACAACCTGGTGGGCCATTATCCAAAGGCTTCCCAATCCCGTTAATACTTGGAACAATAGTGCTAATCCTGCCCAGAGTTTTTGTTCCACCTTTATTAGCCATTTTCATACCTCTACATTAGAAGAAAAGTGGTTTGCTCAGCTTGCTACCCACAAGTAACAACTGAATGAAGACGTCGAAGCTTACTACACCTCCATTTAGAAACTCCTTCAATGCATTAAATCTGAAGGTCATCATTACTCTGAAACAGCCAAGGCACAAATTTTTCTTAATGGTCTATGACCTGAATTCGTCTTAGCCATTGCTCACTCCACCCTGAATACTCTTCAGACTGCTTATGAACATGCCAAGGCATATAAGAGTGCCTGCTATCAGAGTCTCTCTTATTCTTCCACTTTATTAGGTGCTTTGTATTCGGCACACTCTACCCCTGCCCTCTTATTGAGGTCCAACTCTCAGTACCTACCTCTGATTCAGCAATCGAAAAATTGACCGAGGCTGTTAACAAAATGCTCCTTCAGTTACAGAAGAGAAGGCCGCCTACTTCTGGGAGTACAAGCTGGCCTGTGTGTTATAGATTTAATCAGTCTGGTCATATTAGCTGGAATTGTCGAATGACAAATCCTCAACCTAATTTCCCCCCTAATTCAGTTTCACAAAACCTGCCAAACTTACCTCCAGTTCAGGCCCCTGTAAACCTCTTTTCTAACCCCCCTCCATTATTCCTACAAATCCGGTTCCCAATAACACTCCTGAGAATCGGCAGCAAGAGACTCTTCAAGCTCTATTAGCCTTAGCTACCAGTCTAAATCCTACTAAGAGTCAAAGTAATCATTAGTATCCTTGTTGAGGATGTTTCTCTGTTTGCAGTGGGCAAACGAGACCCCCAACGATCTAGTGGTAACCTCCATCCTACCAAGAGAAGAAAAGAAAAATTAGAGGAAAAGAGATTGGAGGAAGAAACTTTGGAGCAATTAATGGAGGAAGAAGCAGATAAAGAAGAAAAAGTTAATAATTACCCTGAAGTAATTGCAGATTCATCAATTGCCCTGTTGAAGGTTGTTGTTTCCAAGCCCAAATGCATTGTCCATAAAAAGGTTCAAGAGGATGAACTTCCTCAAATTGCATCTTTGGTTTCCCCCTATTTGATCATTGGGATATTTGGGATAAGCCCACTAATATTACTTACAGCCAACTCTTTCGGATCGCCTCTGCATTACAAGGTGAATTGGGTTGAAGTTTGCAGAAGAAAAAGGCTTCTATTAAAAGAAAAGTAAAAGCAAACATTAGTATTAGTCCTGAGAAAAAGTTCACTGCTCTTTATTGTGATGCTCAAATCTTGGGTATAACTATCTCTTTGATAGTTGATAGTGGTTCATCTGGAAGTGTCATTTCGTTACACCTACTACGGGATCTAGATATCAAGATTGAACACTCTTCTATAGTAAATATGATCAACTTCCATGGTGAAAGTAAAAGGGCTTTAGGGAAAATATCCAACTTTCCCTTTAATATTGGAGGGATAGAGATCCCTATCGACGTCGTCATTACTGATGCTGGATTATATCAAGCCATCATCAGAAACAATTGGCTTTCTAAAGCCCAAGCTAGAATTGACTGAGTAGCTTCAGAGATGACCCTTACTTGGAAGGGTAAGGAACTTATCCTCCCTGTAGAATTCAAAAAGCTCACTCATGTCCCTCTTGGTAACAACAGCTCTATAACAGTCTGCAACATTGACAAAGAAGCTGAAGAAGAAGTCAAAGAAGGGTTAGAAGATAGTGACGAATAATATGAGGAAGAGGAGTTAGAGAATAGAATCTATGGATATTCTGAAATAGATGAAAATGAAACCCCTAATTGCATACCTTTATCTAACCCTTCCAAAACTCTAATTTTAGATTTCCCCATCGATGTACATTATTCTCTTCTTAATTTGCCTCTCCTACCTCTATTTCCTAATGACAAAGACACTAATATTCCCTAATTAAACACACCAGCATCACATACGAGCCGCCCCATCTCTCACTAAATTAACGTTCATGATCCTTTACCTTCTACCTCTTCAGCTCATTTTTCTATAAATATTTGTTTGTCGTCAACCTGAGTTGAGGATTGTCAACAAAGGGAATCCTTGTTTTGCCCCAAATTTAGATAACCTACCTCCATTAGTATACTATGACCTCAACTTGGATAGTTTTAGTGAAGATGAGTGATATTCCTACCAAGATTTTAGCATACCAAAAGTTAGGATGGATGATTTTGACTCCAACGCCAATGATAAGATGACGAAGAAAACCAAAGAGCGAAAATAAAGAAAGGAAAGAATAAACCTGTTAATGTCAAATGTCATTATGATGAAGCAGGAAATGCTTACCTTGAAGAAGAAAACATCCAACCTGATCTCTATAGATGTATTACAAATGCTCTTGCTATCGAATCTCCCATTTGTGACCTCTTCAACTATTATTACGAAGATCGTCAGGATCCTTACCAGATTGGAAGACTAGAGTCTAAGCAGCATTTTCAACTCCAGCAATTTTTAAGAAGTAACCTCGACCTTTTTATTTAGGAAAAGGGACCGTTAGGTTGGACTAACCTGGTGAAGCATCATATTGATACCAGTGATGCCCTTCCAATTAAACAATATCCCTATCACCACTCCCCTGCTAAAAAAAAGATAATCCAGGAAGAAATCAGCTATATAATTTTATACGGCAGTATTCATCCCTGTCAAAGTCCCTGGACTTCCTCTATTGTATTGGTTTCTAAAGAAGATGGAAGTACTAGATTCTGTGTTGATTATCATAAATTAAACATCATCATCGTCAAAGATAATTATCACCTCTCCTGCATCGATGATCTTCTGAACACCCTCTCTGGATCATGCTGGTACAGTTCTTTAGACCTTGCTAGTGGATACTGGCAGGTCAAAGTTGAGGACATCGGGAAATTTTTTTTATAGAAAGTAATCGATATATAGCATTTAATCGTTTTATATCGATTTCTAAATAACGATATATATCGATAAACTGGTTGCAAATCGATATATATTTAAAATCGATAAACATCGAAAAATAGATATAAATCGTTATATACTACTAATCGATTATTATCGAGTTTTTCAAATCGTTACAAAACGATTAATTGCTATTAATCGTTATATATCTTTGATATCTTTAACTATAAGCGATTTTCTGATTTTCTATTGCAACACAAGATAATCAGTTTTTTAAATGTTAAAACTTTATTTTAATTATAAATATTTATCGTTTATTGAACTTTGATCTGAAGTTTGACTTCGTCAAGCTTTGTTTTTCGTCTGTCTTTTTTTTTTTTTTTTTTCTACTAACATTTTTTTTCTGCAGGTTGGTAGTATAAGAATCCGGGAATGAAGATCTTGAACCTAAAACTGAAGATCTTGGACCCGGAACTGGTACAGAAGTTAATTACCAGCTTTGTTTTTCGTCTTGCTTCTTTTTTTTTTGTTCTTTTACTAACGTTTGTTTTTTAGGTTGGTACCGGGAATAGTATAGGAAGCCGGGAATGGAGATCTTGAGCTGAGAATGGAGATCTTGAACCTGGAACTGTAGATCTTGAACCCGGAACTGTTATAGAAGATAAGTACCAGCTTTGTATTTCGT
>CAJVPZ010003518.1:0-10932 GCA_910592135.1 Racocetra fulgida | reverse complement strand
GTTTATTTCTTTTAATTTTTGTAGAGATTCTTCGTTGGTAAGAAGCTTAGCGAACAGGAAATGTTTTCTTCATTTTGGCTGGTTAGATTTTGGCTCGACTTGAGTTGGAACATGCGAAGTAGGATATTTAAGAGCCAGTTTTAAGGAACAAGTACCAGGATTTTTTAAGGTTTCCATTTTCTTTTGTAATTCTTGATAAGTTCTTTTAATCGATTCATTTTCTGTTTTTAGAAAATCATTTTTTGCTTTCAAAAGCTCATTCTCTTTAATAATATTAATTATACATGGAGAATAATTATGTAGGTGAAAAGATGATGCAGAGGGATTATCTGGTAGAGAAAGCGATATAGAAGATAATACAGAGGAATTATTTGGTAAAGACGATAATAAAAGAGAAGATGATACAGATATGGAAGAAGACATGCAGGAGAATTATTTGGTAGAGAAAACGATGCAGAAGATGATAATATAGTGGAATTATTTGGTAGAGAAGGCGATATGGATAGAAAAGATGATGATTCAAAGGAATTTTGTAGAGTAGATGATGCAAGAGAATTATGATTTGGTTGAGGGGATGGTATAGTGACTTGAGAAGATGATGTAATATTTGGTAAAGGTAAATTGATTCGCTCAGTTAAAAGAGATAGATCAAGACGATCTGGGCTTATAGCATTAGAATTAAGAGGCCAAATCCCTGTAACTCGATAAGCGTTAATAATTGCTGAAGGAGTATAAGTAGGGTTGTTAATGGGTTGGGTTGGGTTGGTTTGGGTTAACCCAGTCTTCAACCCACTCCACTAAATTAGACCTACTCCAATGTTTTGCTCTGGGTTGCTCCATAGTACTCTGGGTTACTCCAGGTTGCTCCAAATTTAAAGGCATAATTTTAAACCCACTCCAATTTGGGTTGGGTTCTACTCCGGAGTGCTCCAGAGTAAACTACTCCATTAACAACCCTAGTCAAAGGGCATGCCCTAGGCATGCCCCCGGGGGCATGCCTCTTAACCCCATGCCCCCAACCCTATTGTTAACTAGCTCAATGGTCTAATAGAATAATAGATGTTATACTAGAAAAGTAATATTTAACAAAAAATACAGTATTTTAAAAAATAAGGAATTTAAAAAAAAAATTGTGGATTTTTGTGTAGTGGGTAATAATTTAACAACTACAGTAATTTGAAACGTGCAGTAATCAAAATGAAAGGTATTAGATAATATTCTATTATTAAAATACCCAAATTATGCTAGATTTTATGCTAGCAAATATAAATTCTGCTAAATTCTGCTGCTAGCATAATTATGCTAGCAAGCTTGAATTATGCTAAATTATGCTAGTAGCATAATCCTGGACACCCTAATGTGGATTCAAAATAACGTCCATGCGCGTCCCGAAATAACGCGCACCTCACTATTATATATTTTGAAAAAAGACCGGGTTCAAAAATAAAGAAGTTAAAGAGTCCGGTTCTTAAAAAGTCCGGGTATAACCAGCAGTAAGGGCCTACTCGTCCCGCAAAATAAAATTTATTATGTTTTTTAAAAGTTCGGCCCGCATTTTACTATGTTTATGACATATTAGGCCCGCAATTTTGAGGTTTTTAAAAGTTTCTAATTTCAACCCGGCCCGTACAGGCCTCTAACCAGCAGTTTAATATACAATCTAGATAGTTTTGAAAGCGAAATGCCAAAAGTATTCGTGACTCACTTTTATCTGAACTAGTTTCAGACCGGCCCTAAAAGTTCGGTCCTAGACCGGTTCGAATCAGTCCTTTGTGGATTACTTAACATCCTTATTCAGAAAATCTGCTAATATATTCCCATGGGCGTATTCGAAATAGCATGTCCTATATATATTTGGTACCTAATATTTATTTAAGGTATTTAATATTAACGTTAATATGTATTCAAGACGTTTAACATTTGAGCCCAATATTTGTATGCTTAATATCTTTTCATATACTTAATATTTGTATATTCCATATTCATGTTTAATATTTATATTATTGTTGAATATTTATACTAATGCACTTGAATATTTATGTTCTAATTTATGTTTTATGTTTTTGCTAATACGTACGATCTAACATATTGATATTTTTAGTATTTGAGTATTTTTTAACATGTTAGTGCCTTTAAAAATGGGTAATTATTTTTGAACTCGGACCAATTTATATATGACGTGATAACATTTTGGTCTGAATTCAAAAATAATTACCCAAATATATAGAATTTATCAGTGTTGTCACGTCAACTATGTCCAAAATTTTTTAGGTCATGTCCAATGTCCAAACGTCCACATGTTCAAGAATGTCCACAGCATGCTCAAACTTCAAAAATTAATATATTAATTTAAAAAATACTGTATAATTTTTATAATGCTGAATATTTTTATTTAGAAAGTTAAAATAGGTTAATAAAATTTTGAATAATTTTAATTTATTTATTTATCCAAAAGTGTCCAAACTCGTGTTCCGTGAAAACACGGGAATTTATTACTTAATTTTTTTTTCTTAGAAGGTCTTGCCAATATTTTTATTTAGATTATATTATGATTTAAGATTTTGATAAAATTTATCTGTACTAAATTTTTACAAAAAATTCTTTGTTAGAACCCCAAAATTAATTTTATACTTTATTAGAGATGCGATCCGGATATCCGCTAATTTTACTGTTTCTAGTTTCTTATTTTTTAACAAAATAATATATGCAGTCAATTCTGTTGAACTGAACCCTCCGGACTTATATGTAAAAAATTTAAAAGTTTGATTTAAAAAATTTTACTGTTTCTAATGCGAACTTAATAAAATTTATAAATGTTCTAAAACTTTGTGTTCAGTTTTCAGAGTTTATTAATTTTTTGTTTAGGGAGTTTACTGTATAAAATTGTAAACACTATATTGAATAACCAGATTTTAAATAGGAAAATGGATAACGGATCGTGTCTCTATGCTTTATACACTAGTGTATAAATAAAAATTGTCTAAAAACTATATGAAAAACAAAAAAAAATAAAAATAAATAACCAATATCTTAAACTATTATAAACCAATTTAGAAACCTCACGCCCTGACAACGCCTGATCCTGAAAGCTATTTAAAATCTGTTAATATTTCAATGAAATATCCTTGTGTCAACCATCGGACGTGACCAATTACTCGACTTTGTCGTCGTACTACAGAAATCAGTCTTATGAATAGTTAAATAATATTGGTACATGCGTATTGTCTGTTATTTGTCATGAATAGCATAATGTTATGTTGCTGCCTTCCAATTAATTACACCAGCACTTAATGTTCGCTCTTCACCACCCCAGGCATTACCCTTTTTGAATACATTTCTCTCCAACGCCTCATTACACCATGGACCACAGCATTTGCCAATTTCGCAGAGTTCAACAAATGACTTATTCTTCACTAACGGCAACTCCTCAAGGATCTCATTCACGAATCTCACCAATTTTTCCACTTCAACGCGTCTTATTGCATCCTTTTCATAGTAGTCACTATAAAAACGTCCATCTCCAGCAAAATATTTGTCTATAATTCGGCTTGGATATTTTGGTCCCATATATTCCAACAGATCATGGTACGTCATGTCAACACCATATCTCTCAAATAATTGTTTTGCCAATTCGAAATCTGCCACTTGACAATCGCCAGATTCACATTGGAAATTGTAGAATCGACGTCCAGATGCTGTGTGAATATAAGTAAACCATGGTTCAGAATAGAACCGAGTATCAATACTTATTACAGTGGTTTTTGGTGCCATAAAAATGCCATCACCCATTCCGTTGCCATGAGATCCAATAAGGATATCTACATCCTCTAAAAGTTTTGCGGTTGTCGGAAGGGAACATCCAACGTCAAAATTAAAGAACTTGACTGTGTATTTTTGTTTCACTAATGCGTTGATCAACTCTTCAGCATTCAATATGTAACGATTATGATATCGTTGTAGTACGCCGATAATAGGTGTATTTGTTTTATTATCAATGTTTATATCGCTGTTATCGGGGGTGTATATTTTTGTGCTATTTATACAAGCAAGCTCTCGTTGATCTACATGTTTTTTTTGTATATATTTTTCCCATTGGCCATTGTGAATGAAGTGTTTTAGAATGTCATTCCGAAATTGTTCGTAATGTTCCGTTGGAATATTTTTTTCACAATAATTTAAGCTACATCGATTTCCAGCACCTATGAAAAATACAGATTGCAAATTAGTTAAAAATGGACATTATTATATAGACCCTATGTTTCAGAAAAGCAAAAATGCTTACCAACAACCGAATTGGCGAAACAAATAGGTACATTAGGTGGCATTACCTGTGTTTCTGTCAATAAATCTTCATAATTAAACACTATCTCTTTCCCATCGGTAAGGAATGAGATATCCTGAGGTATCGTTTGAGACGGTTGATGAACCAAAATATGAACACGCATAAGCCATGCGTTTCGAGTGGCATTGTGTGTGCGCATCATGCTACGGAATTTGAGCATAAATTTTTAAGCATAAATTAATATGGTCTTAATTGTTAGTTCCACAGGTTAAGTGAAAAACCATATATTTCTTAATTAGACAAATATTATTCACCTTTTCATTGACTCACCTGTATAATGGCAACAATCCGTTAAACATCCAATGCGATAAATGATAGGGAGCGTATAGACCATATATGAACACAGTATCGTTTATATATTGAACTTTTTCCGGATAACTGGAACGTACCGTAGGTTTCCAAAAAAAATCCGACTCTTTATCTGAATTCATAACATTAGCAATGGTTGATATGTCTTCTTGATTTACTATATAGATACCTGAAGTATTCGTTATCGTCAGCAGACAAGAATAAAGAGGTATGAATAATGGCATTATATATCAGTAGTAACTTAAATCCTCGGACTATACCATTTTTTCTATCAACACAGAGATTGGTGAATTCGCAGACAGTTGCGCGGCCTTCCCCTTGACACTTTGATGTACTTTGCGCTAACGGTATATTCAAATCGTCACCGATTAACCAGTCATGGTGTCTTTCCGTGAATGGCAGAAAATATAACACGCAGGGTAAGAGAATGATGAGAACATATAGTTGTTTGCGAACTATAATTCTCATCGTTCTTAATATAAATTATATCGGTGTATTTTTTGTATTTGTGCGTCGCCATAAAAATATCAAGTAACATGCTGCAATAATCTTAAATTAAGCTGTGCCATGATCAGGGACACGGGAAATGAAAATTTTAATGCAGTGTAACATTGAGAATTTTGGGCAAAATTAAGTATAATTTGGGCCGAGCAATATAAGTTTGGTAACTTGATTCCTCGGCCAAGGGCAGGATTGGCAATGGACAATGATATGTACTGAAAAAAATATCAATGGACATTGTCGGATCAAAACTGGAAACCCGAATTACAACCGATCTACGAAACCCGAACCGGATAACCAGATCAACCCGACCAATTAACTATTTTTGCGCATATCAAAACAACTCCAAAACGCGAAACTCGTGAAAACCTAAAGATAAGAATCGAAATGAAATCATATTTAGTATAGTTACCGATTTACTGGGATTCGAACTCTTGTTCTGCCGTTTGGAGGTGCAACAACTTACCAAGTTCACTAAGTTGCTGCACCCTTATAATATTAGTCTAAATTATTTTTAATAATGATTAATAAATCTAAAATATTATTTTACATTTTTTTTTAAACCAATATTTTAATTTCTTGATTATCAATAGTTATTATACACATAATCACAACTCTTCTTGATGATTACTTATACCAAACTTATGGCTAACAAAAACAGAAACTTATTAGAAAAAAATAGAAGAGACAACTATACAATAATAGTTTTTACAAAGATTAAAGACCTTTTGCACTTTATCCCAGACTTCTCTGTATATTCAGCATGTAAGTTAAAAGCATTTTTGTACAAGATAACTGGTAAGAAGGTGATGTTTTTGTACAAAAAATTTTAATAGAAGCATTGTTTTTGCTGACAAAGTTAGATAATAGTTGGCCTAAAAGAGAACAACAAGTGAGTTTTCAATATACTCTTTATTGAAGTTTAAGGATACCTGTATACTAAAACCCTTCACCAAACTTCACTCTTTGCACTTTATGAAATTTTCACCAAAAAGTAGAAAAAAACAGCATACTCTCAACAAAAGATCGATACAATAACAGCTGCTAAAAAAGGAAAGACATGTATACATGTATGTATCTACTTTGGAATGAATAATGTCAGATAATATGATAATGTTTAAAACACTGTAGAAGACTCACTAACCTAGTTGGGATAGCAACTAAAAGTTTCAACCTTGAAGTTTTATTTCAAGACCGGATGGTTTTTATCCTGAATATAGATATAAATAACTAGCATAAAGTTTAGTCTAGTTTATTTGTAGTATTATATAATTTTTACAATCTGGCACAGGTTTAATAGTGCTATTTTTGTTTTCTTTTCTTTTGTTTTCTTTTTTTTTCGTTATTTATTTTGTTTGGTTTATTTATTTAGATAAACCAGAATTTGATATTGAGGTATTTTTCTATTTTTTTTTGTTCTTTATATTTGTGTTTGTGTTTTGTTTATAAAAAAAAAGTTAATTCTAATTTGGTGTGTATCATCAGCCTATAATCAAAAGATAACACCTAGTAAGTTAGAGGCTCGAAGAAAGGGTTGAAGTCTACTAAGGCTGGTTATATTTAGTAAAAGTATGGATAAGCTGCTTTGCAGATGGGTTAGTATAGCTATTATTAGGAAATATAAATTTCTTAGTTTAGTTTAATTCTAAATAAAAGTAGCAGGACAGCTAAATTATCAAAAAAGAATGTTATTATACAAATCATATTTATTATATCAGTATAATATTATATAAACTAGACAAAAATTATTTATTAATTAGTCTGTATTATATTGGTTAATAATTAATTTAATCACTAAACTACAGTCATTCTCCTCTATAGTCACCTCCTATATAGTTATACCTTCTTTATAAGCACCATTTTTTTTAAAAATTATTAGCAATTTATTTATTAAAAAAACTTTATATAAGCATAATACTATTAAAATTTTATAATTATATCATTTTTATATAAAACAAACCACATGATTATAGAGAAGGATGACTGTATTTTTAAAATATTTTAGTTTTTTTTGTAGTCAAGGTTAGCCTCTTTGGCTTTTCACTTTTATTAGATTATAAAATCATGTAGTGCTCTTTTCAAAGAGACCTCAGACAAGTACATTTTGACAAGAATACATTCTAGTTATACCTACGCCTTTTGAGCACCTAATTTAAGAAGGCTTTAAGAAATCAGCTGATTAGGGTTTACTAAGTAATTACCTCAACCCACCTACTCACCCCCACCCACCCCCACCTGATATCCAATTAGCCAATAAGATTTCATATTTATTAAAACTTATAATTAAAATTATATATAATATAAAATATTGAATAACTTTTGATCTACTAAACCAATTAGGATAATTTAACTACTAAAATGATTCTCTCATTAAGAAGATTCTAACAAATCTAAAATCATAAAAATCTAATTACTAGAAGCTAAGATATGAATAATTTTATATTACTATATAATAATTTAAAATAAAATATATTTATAGTAATACAAATCTAATTAGGAATAAAAATCATCAGAACTCTTTCTGACAATCCTTTGGTTAACAACAACAGCAAACTGAACTACAAAAAAACGATATAGGAATGTCCAAGATAGATACTTTTCAGTCTTACCTTAAAGTAATATAGTTGTTGATGAAGCTTGAAAATATGAAATACCAAGAAGCAGGCATACTTTAGGTAGTTTTTCTTGGGGTTAAGCCTTCTTCTGCTTGAGAGTAGACTCTCTAAGTTATTTGATATCCAAATCAGAAGAATTTTCTGGGAACTGATATTACTTAAGTATAGGTTGTTATTGATGAAGTCTAAGAGATATGATATACCGAGAAGCAGGCGTAATTTGGACTATACATGCTGATGAAATTATTTTAAAATTCAAAGTACAAAATTAAAATTTGAAGACAAAATTGTTTTTGATCTATTTTACTTAAAAGACAAAATTTTTTGACACTTTTTTTGAAAAGACGAAATTATAAAGAACATAACTACCTAAATTAGATTTGCTATTGTATATAAAAAATTCTAAATTACTTTAATAGAAATGAAATAGAGGTTTTTTGAAAACTTATTTCAGTAACATGTATAACTTGGACGATTTTTCTTGGAGTTAAGTCTTTGTTATATTGGATGGACTCTCTAAGTTATTTGGCATTCAAACTAGAAGAGCTATTCTGAAAATAAGTAGTAGTCAAAAGACTCTCACTGAAATAGTTTAAGCTTGAAGAATTGTTTATATAACTGTAAAACTTACAGAAGAACCTCACATATTCTCATTAACTTTTTGCTTTTTTTTTGAGAAAAATTTTGTAAAAAAGTGGGTGACTTAGCTTACCTCCTCCAAAAGATCGATATATTGTTAACTTACCAAATCAGTCAGCATTGTTTACTTTTTTCTATCACAACAAACACATGGATATGCATGAAACATGGATATGTGAATTACATGCCTTGGAAGTGTCAATTCAAACAAACAATGGTTCGAAACTAATAGTATGATTTAACATTTTTACAATAACGATGTCGAAGAAGCTGATTTTTTTGACTTCTATGGTTTTTTTGCTTAGATATACTAATTATATAGATTAGAATAGAGACTAGTTTAGATAGTATAGTATATAATTTTTACAAAGTCTAACACAGGCTTATAATTGTAACCATTTGGTGTGGGTATATTCCATATTTTTCTTTTTTCATTTTTTTTATCTCTTTCTTTTCTTGTTTGTATTTTTTATTATATTCCCTTATATCTTTGTGTTTGTTTTATAAAATAGTTTTTCTTTTTCTTTCACTTCCCTATGAGAAGATGTCATCAGATTGGTAATATCCTATTGTAGGTTGAACGAGCTCTCTATCTAGGGTATTATCTTAATTGATTGTACCTCTGTGGTGTAGCAGATCACTTGTAGATATGTGTAGATAATCGGTTAGATTATACAAGATAACCGCAGGATGTCAGAACCAAAGTTTTATTATATTACATCTTTTATGAGATAAGCTTTAAAATAAACAGAAGTCACTAATGTGACTTTGCCTAAGTGAAAAAAAAAAGTAATACAAATCTAATATTATCTTAGAATCTAATAATTAGATTTTTGTGATTTTAGACTTGTTAGAATTCTCTCATTAAGAGAATCATTTTGGTAGTTAAATCATTTAAATTGGTTCAGTTGATCAAAAGTTATTAATAATTAAAATTTTATAATTAAGTATTAATTAATTTATAATTCAGCCTAAAATTTTTTTTAATTTTGGCTAAAACTTGATAATTTTAGCTAAAATTACACCTGACATACTAGCTAACCTACACACCCACATCTAAATTAGCTGATTTCTAGAAGCCCCTAAGTAATCTGCCTATTACTAAGTTCTACACTAGATACCATTAGTGCTTCTAGGTTTGGTCTGAATCTGGTCCGGGATCAAACCAAACTCAGACTCTAAATTTTGCTAATTTCAGACTTCAGATCAGACTCAGACTCACTTGTGAATTTGGTCTGAGTCTGATCAGACTATTCTGAATAGCTTGGAGACATTCAAATCTGATTATTTCTGAGATCAATATTATACAAATATTTATATAGAATAGTAGTGTAAAACTAAAATTTTCAAATATAAGTGAACTAAAAAAAAAAACTAAATATTCAATACTTTACTAATAAAATACTTTCATAATAAATGTCTTGTCAAGAAACCAAGTTGCATCATATTATATTGCATTGCATTATACTATAAAAGGTAGATCTTTTAAGAGTTAAAATACTATCTACCATATAGTAAAAGGTAAGAAAAATATATTGCACTGCTTAATTTGCAAAATTTAACATTGTTTTTTTCATTATTTTTCTTTTTTTTTGTTTTATATTTCAATTATTAACTTGTTAATTTTTATTTATAAACTTACGCAGGCTCTTTTTTTAAAGTTATACATGCTTCTTAAAAGATATTTGACATAGTAGGATAATTTAATATATACGATAGTATAATTTTATTAATTATACAAGATTTTAAAAAAAACTATTGAAGGATATGTAATTTGTATTAAAAAATCTTTTAAATAAGTTTTTACAATTGTAAATTGCTGTTATAATATGGATGAATAGTCTGATTTCTTTACAACATGAGTTATTTTACTTCAAAGCTAAATTATGAACGAAATCATATATACGAGTAATGCCCGTTGATTGGCTGCCTTAGTTTAACAATTATCTATTTGTTTTTGATTATGTTGATAAAGTGGTTTTGATTAGTTATTATCATATAACAAAGCCTGTATTTTTCTGAAAAGTAAAAAAATCTCTCATGCTATTCTGAGTTCAAACATATATATATATATTTTTTAGTGTTAAACAAATTTACTTAGTGCATAAAGTTAGAATAAATTAGTAAATTTTTTTGAAACATAAGATTTTATAGAATTTTATTAATAAAATTCTATAAGATCTTATAATTCTCAAGATTTTTCTAATTAATTTTAACTTTATGCACTAACTAAATTTATTCAATACATAAAAATATATTAAACTGACAGAATTATTTTTATTTTATTTGAAATTTGAAGTGAAGATGCTTAATTTTAGATTTTTTAAATAAAAATCTAAAATTAAATATCTTTGCTTCAAATTTTAAGTACAATAAAAATAATTCTACTATTTTAATTGATGATTCTCCAGTAAACAGAAGAATGATCATAGTATAACGTGACATGGTTTTATATATAAATTACTATAGACAGAAATCTAAAAAATTTCTTAAGTAAAATAGTGATTCTTCAAAGAAAACTTTTTT
>CAJVPZ010003517.1:0-10933 GCA_910592135.1 Racocetra fulgida | reverse complement strand
TCGTGACTCTCATGCGTTATTTGTGCCAATAAAAAAGGATATTTTTTGTTTTTTTCCTTTTTTGGTTTGTATCACCGCCGCAAATAAGTAAATCGACAGTATTCGACCTGTTATTCAATAAAAATATTCGACTGTTATCGTTATTAAATGAAAAAAAATATATTCGGCCTGATATTCAATAAAAATATTTAACCGTTATTACTGTATTAAATGGAAAATTTAAATATTTAACCGTTATTAAATGGAAATATTTAACCGTTATTAAATGGAAATGTTTAACCTTTATTAAATGAAAATGTTTAACCGTTATTAAATGAACCCGTTTAACCGTTATTAAATGAACCCGTTATTAAATGAAAATATTCGACCGTTATTAAATGAAAATATTCGGCCTGTCATTCAATAATGATAACAAACCTTATAGGAATCTAATTACACTAGGAACCGTGAACCGGTATACTGTAAGTCTTGATTGGATTATTTATCGCAAAATATGTTGTAAACTGTGATTGATTGATTTATTATCACATTGGCGCGGACAGACATATCGATATTAAAGTTTACAGAGGAATAGAGAATCCTCTGCTTCGCTCCAAATCCAATATGCATACCGGTTACACGAATATGCAATGTCCGTCTATCGCTATAAAGATAATAAAGACTAGATAAAGACTAGGCATACCGATACTGTAATTTTTTTCATAATATACATACTGTGTATATATATTACTTTTATTTTAATATCGCTTATTTAAACCTTATAGTCTTAAGAAATATAAAAAAAAAAAAAAAAGAAGAATAAACATAGCATAAAGAAAACAATTTTCATTCGAAAAAAAAACGAGGTAAGATTTAATCGATAGATGCAATTAAACAAGGAAAAAAAAAACACAAAAAAAAATAAAAACATAGAAAAACGTAATAAAAGTAAAGCTTAGGGAAAATTAGAAAATGCATAAATAAATCCTGCGATTATTTAGTAAATTTTGCAAAGGTAAAATATAAAAGAAAAAAGAAGATATAAAAAAAAATAAAATCCAATAAAAGATAAAAGGTGAATCAAATAAAAGGTAAAACTATATATCATATCAGATATATAATATATAGTGTATAATGATTGTTAAATATTTATAAATTTATAAATTTATAAATTAACAATCAAATTGACGTTAAAACCTGCCGCAAAAAAGATTTCAGGTTTATTTCTTGGAATTTCTTGAGCAATTTCAGCATTATCAAAGGCTTCGGAAACAACTTCAATCATATCATCTTTAATTACACTGATTTTGTGAGAACTTCTTATCAAATGTAATCGAATTTCATAAAATGAATAAAGTTGTGCAGCTCTTTCGGGATGATTATTGCATAATTTGCATTTATACACGCGTTTGTTACCGGAACGTCTATGAAGAAAAGCACCACATGCAGTGAATGGTGGTGCTGGATTATTTTTAAGATGAATTGTTTCAGCGCGAAGTTGAGGAATTAAACTTGTGATCAAAAAAACATCATCCCAAAGATTCCGAGGATCATTATCAGTAAATGGTAAGTTTTGAAATGACGGGCACCAAGGAAGATATTTGATTAAATGAGTTTCGAATTGAGAATGGGATATATTATCAGAATTAATATCATTTTGATCAGTAGTAGTAGTAGTAATAGCAGCAGCTACAGGTTGATCAGAATCAGAGTGAGGTAAATCAAATATTAATTTAAGTATATCCATTTGACGAGTTTGAACAGCAACATCATAAGAGAAAAGTTTCTCGGCGGCCTGTCTTTGAGCTCTATGAGTAGCGGCAAGTTTTGTATATTCAGGAATTAATTTATTTTTTAATCCAATCCATGCACGATTAGTAAAAGTATGTGTGGATGATGACATTATGGCCTTATTATAAACCATACATTGCTCTACAATAGGCATTTTAAATCTTAATAAACCATATTCATTTCTTTCATTTTTTATCATGGATTCTATGGTAGAAGCACGTTCTTCACGTTTTTTTTCATTTTCAGAAGATTTAACCCAATATTCATTTTCATGTTCGATTTCACGTTGGGCAACGTCTTCCATTCTTTGACGACCTTCCTTTCGTTTATTAAGAAGCCAGTCTTTTCTTTCATCAGGATCAAGTTTTATATATTCATTATAGACACGATAAACATCATCGCGCCAATATAAATTTGCCGGACGATTTTTTGGACTTTGATCCCAACCCCATTTGTAAAATCCAGTTGTATAAGTCAATCCACGCAAAATATCATCAGGTATAGAATATTTTGATAATAAATCACGCCGAACTTGATCTAATCTAAATAAATAAAAGTAAATAAAAGTAAATATAAATAAAGTAAATATAAATAAAGTAAATATAAATATATTTATATAAATTATAATACAGTAAATTATATATATTTATATATAAATATTTATTATAAATATAAATATATATTTATATTTTATATATGTATATATATACCTCATCGTTCTCTCACTCAAACAAGGTTTACAACAACGAACACGAAAAGCCCAATAAATTCTTCGTATTCTGCGCCTCTTGCAAAATTGGCATCCGCGTTCAGCAAGGAGCTTTACATAACGACGTTCATCCATATTATCGGGCGGAGGCATTTTAACATAAGGCAAAAATTGAGATCGAGAATTGCGCCAGATTTCTTGAGTTGGTTTTGAATTAGTAGAACATAAGTAACCATAAAACTTTTTACAAACTTGAGCCAGGGAGAGAAGGTCAGAAGGAGGAAGATCCTGACAAATATTAATGAAAATTTCTGGAGGAATCTCTGTGGCAATACAAGGACCAGCCATGATGATCATCTTTGGAGAGATTGGACGTGAAAAGTTGAAATTTTTCAAGGCACGAACTTTAAAAAAAAAAAAAAAATTAGCCTACTTATAGGATTACTAGATTATCACAGATTGTTTCATGAGGAAACTTTTGTAATCTCGTGATTTTATTCACATCATTTTTTTATTGGATCATAGTACAATAGGGTTATTGTAAATACATATATATCGTGTGCGCCTGTGAACAATGTGATTTATTGTTTCCCACGTTTGAAATTCAAAACGTAAGTGATGAAAAATTTGACTATAAAATTTAAACTCAGAAACTCATTCTACGTATTAAAAAATAAACTTTTTGTGTAATGCCTTTTACGCATTTATGTACATTACGTAATACATGAAAGTTAAAAAAAGCACCGGTTTTCTCTATTCTTTCATTTCTTTTATTATTTGAAACTTTATAAAATGAATCGAATTGGCTAAGCCCAAATCCTTGGAAACACACAAACAAACAAATTAACGATCTAACATGACATTTGATATTGTCAAACTTTGATATTGTTGATGAATCTTAGAACTATTTATGGGATTTATCAGCTTTCATGAAAAAAAAAACTTGAAAACTTTTGAATCGAACGATTTTTTTGATTACACGCGCATATCTTTTTTCAAACGCGTTTAGTATATCTTAAAAATTCCTATTTCTTTTTATGTATCCCAAACATTTTTGAATTTTTTTGAATTTTTGTGAATTTTTGTGAATTTTTTTGAATTTTCACGTGGAATGATGTAAATATTTAATATTTCTGTCTATATTCATTCTAAATTTAGTAAACTACTTTCTTTTCTGTACACAATACTAGAAAAACCTATTGTTTAATGATATCAAAAATGTATCTCGATTCATTCACGAAATCACAAATGGGTGTTTCATTACTTTGATATTCTCACCCCACAATATCTTTAATGCAGTGATATGGCGTCTCTCTATAATTTGTCTGAAATTTTTAAGAATACAAGTTGTTCATATTTGTTATATTTGTTCACAATTACATCAAAACAGGTTTAATACAGATAAGTTTATACAAATAAGCTAATATAGTAAAGTTTATACAGATGAGTTTATACAAATTAGTTAATGCAGCCAAGTTTGTATAGGCAAGCTTATACAAATCAGTTAATGCAGTCAAGTTGTATAGGCAAGCTTATACAAATAAGCTCATACAGATAAGAACCTTTAAAAAATCAATTAATATACTGTATATTATTATATAACCTTTACATCAATGTCTATTGTTTAATTTACCAAATTTAACTATTTATTTAACTATTTATTGTGGGGTACCAACGCACCAACGTGAGTTTGGTTCAGCATGGGACAGTTTACACTGTAACGGTATAGTATACATACTGTATTAAGAACTGTTATCGTTATGTACTATGCTTATCTGTTATAATTATTTACTATAAAATATGTGTTTAAATTTCTGAGTTACATTTCAGTTAATATTATCATTGTACGTAGAACCTCTCCCGTTTCGTTTGAGACAATAGTTCTTAATTCTTGTTACGTAGTACCTATTAATTATCAATTTGTTTTACAATCTTAATACATTCTTAATACATTCTTAATACATTCTTAATACATTCTTAATACATTTTTAATACATTTTAATAAATTTTTAATACATTGTTTAATACATTTTTAATATAAGCATTCTTAATACATTCTTAATACGTACTTTATATACGTTCTAAGTTTCATAATTACAATGGGTCTTTAATAAAATTACCGATATGAAAAAAAACAAAGGATCTCCATATCAGGGGTTAAGTGTAACATTTAAATAGTTACATAAAAATTCTACAAATACTACTGATTTAAAAGAACTACTAGTACCCAAGTCGCTTTGGCGGAGTGGTTAACGCGGTGGCCTGCTAAGCCATTTCCTTCTGGGAGCGCAGGTTCGAATCCTGCAGGCGACGAAAAAAAATTTTTTTTGTTCTTTATTTTATTTAACCATGTGACTTTAATCTATATACAGTATATATATTTTTTATTATCAGTTATAATATATACTGATGTACTGCACGCATAACAATATAAACACATATATAGAACATTTCGATTATCGTTATCATTTGGATACATGGCTTTCCGTAACCTTTATTCTAAACCATTCAATAAACAATTATCATTGAATCGACCATCTTTACTTTCAACATGTTTAATTGTTCAAAAGAGGACTGGAACCGCTAAACCAAAAAGTGTTATATATTTGATCTTAATTTAGTCCTAGATGTTTCATTTTTGTTAATTATAGAATACATTTATATCATTTAGTAAAAAAATCATCCGCAAATGTTCAAAAAAATAAAGGATTTCTGAAAAAAAACATAAAAAAGAAAAATGTCGCTGAGGTTTACTTCTATACAATTATTTTATTATTTTTTTTAAAAAATCTTATTATATTCTTATTATATTCTTATTATATTCTTGTTTTATTCGTTAAAATAGGAAGTTGAAACTCCCTTATCTACAAGTTTTACAAAAAATAAAGAACTTTATCTTTCTCCTCCGGTTATATCTTTAGAAGAAATGTTACCGGTGTGTTTATTGTTTTTAAAAATTAATTTATTATATTTTTATTATAAAATTTAATCGTGAATCTTCGTGCAATAGGATGTATATACTGACGAAAATATTGGTAAAATTTATCGCTTTCCTCCGGAAATCATTTCAAAAATCAATATTTTTAAATTCCCTCCGATTTTGGAAAGAGAGGTGGTTATTTTTCTTAACGTTGTTTCTTAACGTTAACGTTGTTTCTTAACGTTGTTTCTTAACGTTGCGTTATTATTCTTCTCATCAACTACGTTAATTAAGTATTCATCTATTTTTTTAATCGTACTAGTTCTCTCCATTGCC
The DNA here is from genome assembly GCA_910592135.1 of Racocetra fulgida. Classification (NCBI taxonomy): domain Eukaryota; kingdom Fungi; phylum Glomeromycota; class Glomeromycetes; order Diversisporales; family Gigasporaceae; genus Racocetra; species Racocetra fulgida. The sequence continues at coordinate 5,198 of CAJVPZ010003517.1, read as the reverse complement.
CTACCCTTCCTTAGCAATTCGTCAATCATCAATTCAATTAGTCAAGCTAATTGAAAATGCTTCACAAAAGTCGAGCGCAGAAACCAGGATTATTTTATGTAAATATATTGTATATATTGTATATATTGTATATATAGTAATTATGTTAATATGCTTTCGTCATTATGTTAATTATTTTCCGGCTTTTTTTAGCTGGGGAAACGGGTGTAGGAAAAAGTGCATTATTGCTTCAAACCGTTAATTATTCTTTGGGCAAACCATGGATCGTAATATACATTCCAGATGGTAAAATATCGTTTGAATTTACTTCAATTGTATTTTGGTAATATATATTAATTTCTTTCTTCTTTCCTTCATCAGCTATCAAGTTTGTAAATAGTTCTTATCCATATATAAAAAATAAGATAACAAATGAATTCGTTCAGCCTACTTTATCAGCCGAATTCTTAAAACAGATAAAAGCCGTTAATTTCAAATTGTTACGAGATGTAATGTCATTTCTCAATAAAATTTAAAAATTTTTTTTTTATTATAAATAATACCATTTTATTAAATTCAAACAATAACATCTTTTTTTTAGATAACGTTAACAAGAGATTATAAATTAAATAAACATATAGTAACAATTAATTCACCAGTAATAGAACTTATGGACATTGGAATCAAGGATACTAGTTGTGCTCCGCAAGCGTTTGAGATTTTTTTGGATGAAATTGGAAAGAATGTAAAGTAAATACTCTACCGAAATCTTAGGATTATGTCTATCAAATAACGTCAATTCCAATTAATTAATTTTCTAATTCAGTTATCCAGTTCTTTTAGCAGTTGATGTAATTAATGCTTTTTACACTGCAACTGAGTATACCGATATTGATGATACTTATCTCGAGCCTGATAGATTATCTCTTTCACGTACAATATTGGATTATTTTTCTGGAAAACGTGATTTTGTAAGACCTACTTTTTAAATAATATATAGGATATCTTTTTCATTTCTTAATTTTTTGATTGTTCCGATTTTATAATTTATTTAATTTTTATAGACATATGGTGCAGTAATAGGTGCCTTATCTCAATGTTATAAACCATATATTAGTAAACCGTTAAATATTGCCCTCGGATTAGTGACGCCATCTCCATGGAAACATTATCCACAAAATCTTTTAAATTACGCCGTTGGACTACAAAGGTTTGATGTTCCCAATTATTCTCAACCCGAAGCCAAAGGCGTTCTAGATTATTATTGTGATGGTTCATCAATCTTACAACGTAAGTTTTATATACCATTTATTATATCATTTTTGTTAATTTAATTCTTGTTCAAATTTTATTAAATCTTTTATATTTATAGAATCTCGTGATAAACTGTTTCAAAAGACATTTATTGCAACAAATGGGAATCCACGAAAACTTTATCTATCTTGTTGGAAGGGATTATAGTGTTTGATAAATTGATATCCTTATCCCATTATTGTTGTAAATCTCATTGTTGTAATGTTTTAGCTTAATCATATTACGTACAGTAAACTGGATAAATTATTCTTTGAGGAAAAAAAATCATATTAAAAATGTCAAGAATGCAATAGTGAAACTTCAGAAGATAATACTTGTGTTAATAAATATATTATAATCAATAAAAAATTATGGCCAAAATTGTACATGAAAACACAAAGAAATACTTTGTCTTAAAATTAAAGACAATATTATTTCATCTAATAAAGCCATTTTACCTAATTTGGATAAATTGTTAGCGTTACGTAGAAGCGTATCTTTTGTTTCTAAAAATGGTAATCTTCAAAAGTATACGTACGTAACGATAAAGCTAACTGCTAAGAAATTAAAACTATCCAACCAATAAAGAAATAGAACAAGAATAATGGATATACTGCCAATGCTCGACGATTTGTCAAATAAGATGCCGAAATAAAATTAAAAGAGGCTTAAAAAAAAAAAATAAAATAAAAAATTAATATTTAACTATATTTAACTCTGAATAAACTTGAATAGACCTTAAGTAGACCTGAATAGTAATAATAAAATTGTAAATAAAAACAATTCTCACCCCAAGAAGACCATGAGTATGCCGCTACCGATAAAAATAATCTTATATAGATTATTTTACCAATAAAAAGATCTAAAAACGCAGCTAGGACTAAAGGAAAAATACAATATCCAAGAACACATATACTTTGAAAGAATGATCTAAATTTACCGATAAAAAAAAAAAAAACAGATTAATTTATTTCTTATTCTGCATATTAAATATTGTGTTCGTAACTTACACCTTGCAGCCCAAGAGTTTTGCATTTATTGTCACAACAGCAGCACCAGACCATACAATAATAAAAACACTTGTAAATACTGTAACTTCTTGACTTTGTGCACCAATACTCAATAATCTAGTATCATAAAATCATTTACGTAAAAATAACAAAATGAAAATTTGCTACGTAAAATAATTACAATTAATATGTTTTATTGCCACTTACGTGGATAACGTCAAACAAAGAATTAATGGACCCCACAAATCCCCTTTAAAATAAAAATCTTTTTGATTAAACAACAAAAAAAAAAATTAAATTAAAAATTACCGTAAAGTTTGAAAAATAAGCATCTCTATTTGTGACAAAATTTATCAGGAACCAATCTCAATTGCTAATTCCTAATAGATTTGGTCTTAAAATACTACCGGTATATTTCAAAAATGGAATACTTATTTTACATTCTTTACATTAACTAATACTGTATATTTACAATCACGTAAAACATCGCGTTCTCCTTTAGGATAAAGAATTTGTTTCAATTTAATTACAATATTTCTCAAATCACGAAGCTTGATTTATAAAGTACACAAAAATTAATTTTGAAATTTGTAAACAATTCATCATCATCAAAAAAAAAAAAAAACCTACAATAGTTTTAGCAACTGGTTCATCAAGCGAATCGATTAAAAAATGATTGGATTGAATGGGAAGTGGTTGTGGATCAACATTAATGACTACTTGCTCTGTAATAACTGCAAGAGCACGAGGGGATGAAAGATCTATATCATCTGGTTCTATCACAATATCATGATCTTTCAAAGTATAATCATTTGGTAAATTTTCAAAGTCATATTTGTCTTCAGAATTATGAATAACATGGTTACGATTTGATAAAGGTGATAACAACATAGTAACGCCAGAATTTCTAAAGTAAAATAAACATTAGCAACAAATATGAAAGAAAAATGTTCATTACGATCAAAAAAGCTTGATTATTTTTCATATTTCACTTTCAATTCAATATCAAAAGAGTTTCGAAAGTAGGTCTTTGGCAGTCGAGCAAGTTTCCCCACCTCAACCCTAAATCAGAGTTGACTTTAACAATCGCCGCTTATAAACATAAAAAATGATGGTCCACGTTGACCATAAAATCCTGAACAATAAACCACAAGAACGACTAACGCTAAATACTAGACCTACTTATGATGGTGTTTTTCCTTATATATATCGATAGTCTTTGTTGCAAACGATAGTGAATGGTTGATTGTTACACGTAGGTGAATAACTTAGCCTTAAGTGCTGTAACAATAGAAGAAAAACTTGTTATAAAACACAGCCCAGAGTGATCGTGATGAAAATCATTGTGAATTTCACTTATATTTAGCGTTAGAAAAGTTTTTCCTATCGCTATAAACTTGAATCTTTAAAAAAATTAAGTTAATTGTTCTTATTGCATAAAATTTTAGAGGTGATCCGGCATCTGGCTTTTATTTTCACATAAGTTTTTTAAAAAAAAATCACTTGGATTATAAATTTTTTTAAATCAGTAAAGTCTAACCCGATCGAGTCATGAGAACTAAGAGTAACTTTGGTCTAAAATCACGAACAAAATTTTAACCATTCTTTTCAATAAAGCTTAAATCTTTATGATATAAAAATACATTTCAAAATGTATCTAGAATATATATTTAATACGAGTTAAAGGTTAGGATTATATTTAAAAAGTTTTAAACAGTAATTATAAAACGCACCTATAGTGTTTGCATCTATTATATATTTTATTATTTTTATAAGTTTTTATAAGTTTTGTGTATATAAAATTTTTAACACGTAAATTCTTCACATTTGGTTAGTATTTAGAATTAGAATTAAGGTTTTTGGGGCGTAGAACATTTTTACCTAGAATACCCAATTTGCCAATTTTTGAGATAATGTATTCATAGATGCGTTTTAGTAAAAGTCATTTAAAATATCAAATCATACTATATATAGTTACTTATAATACAATATAGATTCCTGACTTGACAAAAACTTCTAGATTTTACTAACTGCTTCTTAGTTCTTAAATATTTTAAACCAAAAACCAAGATTGTAATATATAGGGTCTTTGCCTTGAAAATCAAGTATGGGACATATGATTTACTATGTTCCATGACTTGATTTTCAAGGCAAAGACCCCATATTACAACTTTATTTAATTGTAATATAAAAATACATTAATTATATTATTTTTTCGTAGGGCAAGTTCTTGGAATTGCTATTGCTAATCTAGATAACTGTTAAGTTTATCAAGGTTTTGTCTAAATATATTTTGATTAGATATATTATTTTTATATAATTATAAAATTTACAAAAAAATATTTATAAGTAGTTTTAATTTAATTTTAATTTTTTTTTTTTAAACTTGGCTAAGTGCAGTATGTGACTAGATTAGAAATTTTTAAAAGAAGACCCAAGATATAAAGAAGTTAGTACTATATTAATTGCAGTATTATAGAAAACTTTAGTTATAGTAATAGTGCAAATAAGTTCTTAAAGACAAGTCAGTCCTAATATTTTTGTATTTCTAATTTAGACAGTACTAACATTTTTATATCCAACTTGTAAGATACTTGCTTGGAAGAGTAGTTAATAGACTGTGCAAATAAGTCCTTATCAAATTGAAAATTTAAATATTTGCTTAGAAAAATAATTGCTTTTAATTGAAGTTTTGTAGTAAGAAAAGTAGTAAATATTTTCTTATTATATAGTTAGTAAAACATTTTTCAAAGATATTTTATTATTCACTAAGCCAATTTTGATGATTTAACTATTATTAGATTCATTTCAATAAGTTTTACAACTTAATTAAAAACTTTTTTTTTTTTTTTTTTTTTTAAGGTGTCCTTCGGGACCGAGCTTTATTGATGTTTAACTGTTGACCACGTGGGTCTT
>CAJVPZ010003516.1:0-10933 GCA_910592135.1 Racocetra fulgida | reverse complement strand
CTTATCTATAAACTGATTGTTTATGAACAAAATGGTTGCAAAATAATTTTCTGTAAAGTAATATGTATTCGGAATTACCAATATAGCTGAGATTATGATGAATGTTGTATAATATATTTTCGCCAATACTGTAAAAATATCATTAAAAAAAAGCAAACAAATACTTATAATAACGACGATTTTTTGTGACAATATAACCGAGATTATGAATATATTTTCGCCAATACCGTAGAAATATCAAAAAAAAACAAATACTTATAATAGCGACGATTATTTTTTTGAGCAATTCACTTTTAACTTTTAATAATCATATAATTGTACAAATTTAAACTTATTTAATAAAAATTCTTATATTTTATTTAATAAAAATTATTTCAACCGACGTTAAGTAACTATTTAACTATTCCAAGCTTGAATTACAAAGTATAAAGAATTTTAAATAAAGTATATATTTGCATTCGTGATTAAAAAAATAACTTGCGATCCGTCTTGGTCACACTATAATACACCTTTTCTGACATAACTAGTTCTCTATCAAACTCAAACATAAAATTCGGCATTAGTTATAGGAATGAAATAAAAAAATAAAAAAATAAAAAAATAAGAATAAAAAAGAATAATACAATCGTCTTGATCACACTATACAAGTCACTCTCGTTATAGTGAAGTGATTGGGATGAGAGATTTTCTTCGTTATATTGAGAGCCTATTAGTAAATTCACTATATCGAGAGGATTTTTATATAAGCTGTTCTTCACTATAACAAAAGGTTCACTATGATGAGAGTTCACTATAACGAGAATAACTTGTAATACACCTTTTTTGACATAACTAGCTCTCTGTATCAAACTCCAAACATAAATTTGTTATTAGTTATAGGAAATGAAGTGAAAAAATAAGAAAAGAAAAGAATAATGCGACAAACTTTATTTCCTGGTTGTTATGGGAGTAGACCGCAATAATAAGTTGGAGTGGCAAAAAAAACTTCTACATTCTGCAATTGTTAAAGCCTTTGCCATATTATATAATATGAAACAACGAACGTTTTTTAGAGGCCGCATTCTTCTCGGTTTTATTTTGTATCGTATTTTAAACTTGCAATTAATAAAGAAATTAAACTTTCTGAGCGGTCGTACTACATTTATAAGTGCAGTTTCCTTTTAAGAAACCCTTGAAATAAATGATTGAAAGTAGGCGACCGTTGCAATTTACTATGAAAAATTAACCCATCATATGCATGTCGATCACTCAAATTTCATAGTAAAAAATTTACCCCTGTGATCTGCGTGACAAATCGGGTGACTGTTATTTTATGATAACGTGATTACCGGATTACTTATTATTTAACTTTTTCTTTTTAAATAGAACTTATCTAACAGAATTTCAACGAATTTGACGATGACTTTTAATAAAACTGATCTCAATAACAATGGTCTTCTTAAGTAGAACTTACCTCAACGAATTTGACCATGCGACGACAACTTTTAATAAAACCTGTTTTCAATAATAACGGTCTTCTTTTTAACATTTTGGTGTAAAGGGTGGTGCTGTGGCGTTGTTCGTTTCTTGCATTTACAACTAATAAAACTTAAAGTTAAAAACAGGTAAAAGCGTCCTTTTTGAATAATATGACTGATCACGTGGCAAGCGCTGAAGAAAGTACTTTCGACGACACAGTTAATGCTGAAGCTGGTCCTTCTTATGTGGTTAATTCTGAAGCTGGTCCCTCTTAGTGATTAATTATGAAGCCAATATTTCTTATGTGGTTAATGCTAAAACTGGCACCTACGAGACTTATGAATATATAATTGAGGATAAGACTAGTAACTCTTGCAAAGGTGTGCCTCTTGGGAAAATTAATGAAGGTATTGTTTGCTTAGATTCATTATGGTGAATTTAGCATTTTGACGCACTACGAAGTGTATCATTTACTATTTGTTGTTTGACATTTCTTATGTAAAATCATATAGATAATGTTTAACCCATCTTCCTGTGTAAATTACACGGGAAGATACACGGAAAGATGGGTTAGACGTTATCTATATGATTTTACATAAGAAATTTCAAACAACAAATAGTAAATGACACACTTCGTCAAACAACAAATAGTAAATGATGCACTTCGTCAAACAACAAATAGTAAATGACGCACTTTGTAGTGTGTCAAAATGCTTTGATTTCATAAATTCGCCGTAATGTCACTTTAATGTTTATTTTAACTTTGTAAAGCTTTTAATAGAAACGTGAGTTGACTTTTCTTCCTTAAGTGTTGGTTATACGTTCCAAACGTGGGATGAGGTTGATTTTTTTTCAAAGCTTACAATCAACACTTTGGATTTTCTGTCATCAAAAAAAGAGTTGAGCAATGTAATGACGGGATAATTGGCATAGATCGTTTGATATGAATTTGGAGGAAAGCACAAGTCTAAAAAAAGCATTGATATTAAAGCTCATTATAATAAAAAATTAAAACATTAGGGATGTGGATAGCATATCAACTTGAGTTTTCCTAAACAATCTAGTAATATTACAGTTACAACTTTTGTCAATAACAACTATGAATTTAGTCCAGAAAATAGCTAAATTTCAGTCAATTGAAAAGGATGTGCTCAATGACATAGAATTCTATACAAAAAACAGAAACCTTTTATAATCTTTTTAAATGCAAATCTTGCTAATACAATTCAAAGTTATAAAGTCAAAAGTAAAAATCTTAAATTAGATGCTTTGCATCTTTTATCATTTTTTATTGAGAAATGTTTGGAAGGATGGTTTGTTGAATTTGAGTTGGACAGTGACAACCGTTTTATTTAGATTTTTTGAATAACTACTAAACAAATATCTCTCTGGTTAGAATATTACAATGTTATTCTTAATGACAATACAGCCAAAACAAATAGATATCAAATGTTGCTTAGTTTGTTCTTAGCTGTTGATAATAATACTAAATCCCATATAGTAGCACAAGTGCTAATATCCGATGAAATAGTTGACTCTTATCAATGGATTTTGCAATGTACTAAAAAGGCTATAGAAGCTGAACCTTTAGTCTTTATTACAGACGCAGATCCAGCAATAAATAATGCTTTGAAACAAGTTTATGAAAATACTAACTCTTTGCATTGTATTTATCATATTAGTCAAAACCTTTCAAAAAATTTAAAATCAATATTAGGTAATATGTATGATCAATTTATTAAGGGTTCCTTTCAGACCATAATACTTTGGATGAAAATTTGTTTGAAATAAGATGGCAGAATTTATTAGAAAAGTTTCCTGCTATTGCAAATTACTTGAATCAAGCACTTTATCATAGTCACTATTCATGGGCATCCATTTTTATATCCAAAGTTTTTACTATCAGAATACAAACTACATCTAGGGTGAAAGAGTATAATAGTTTATTAAAAGTGTGTTATATAGTAATGGTAGTTTGTATAACCTACTTAAGACTTTAGATTTGCAATTAAAAAAAGAGGCTGAGTAGAATTGTTTCTTTGAGTATCAAATTTTGACATTATGTGTTGGGATTGCATCTGTTTGAAGTGAGATCTTTTTTACTGTTGATCATATACTTTCTGAATATTTAACTCAACAAATTCTTTCTGCTAAATATACTGAAATTGTCTAGTGTTTGTACTTTAATATGATGTTGGTTAATCAAATAATGATTAGATTAGATAGTGATAATGATAATATAGGTGACTAATTTATAGAAGACATTTATGATGCATGACAAATATTACTCAAATTAATAGTGAAAAAAGTTAATCAATTAAATATTCAGGAAATTTGGCAAATTGTTAATAAGTGGCAAGGAAACAATTAGCGAAAGCATTTTATAATAATTATTGATTCAGTTTCTTATTTATGTACATGTATGTCTAACATCTCTCATAGTATTATATGTTAATATTACTTTCAAATAATGTTGGCATCATGAATTTCTGAGTTTCACATTAAGATGGTTGTATCATGTTGATACTGTGATAATAAGAAAGAGACCAATAATCAACTAGACATAGTTTTTGCAAATAATGATGCCAATCAGGCTCAAAATAAATTACACTAACAATTCTAATAAATCTTCGACCACTTACTATTCTTTGTTCAGTGGCATTAAGTAATAAATGTATAGCTGTTAGATATTCTAAATTTGGTAAAATATGGAGTCTTGTCTGACAAGTGACACAGCTTGCAGTTGATTGCAATGATGATGAAATAACCCAATGGTTGAAAGACTTTATTAATCAAAAGAACATCATTTTTTGACTGATAATAGTGATAAAGAAAATAACTTAGCAATTGCTAATCCACTAATTAATAGCCATAAAGGCAGACCTGAAACCAAATGATACAAAGCTATCATTGAGAAAACATCTCGTCAGCCATATACTTGTCATAGTTGTGATCAAACTAGATGCAATAGTGCTAGATGTCAGAAAAAAAGTAATTGACATTAGTGTGATATAAGTATATTGTGGAGGGATTATTGAAAGATTTGGCATTGCATATTATCACTTAACATATGTTTATTATATATACTGTTGTTTTTCTAGTTAGTTGCAAGTATGATTGTTGCATGTATGGTTTGTGCTTAGATATATTGGGTAGAAGTGTTTATTGGATGGAAATTGTTTATTTGATGAAAATTGTTTATTTGATGTATAATGATAATTGTCATTTTATTTAGTGTTAGAATTGATTAAATATAAAGATCTTAGATTTATAGTATAAGATTGACAGGGCATAGGATCGATTTTCTGATCACATAACTTTCTGATCTTTATTTTTGACACATGTCAATAACAAATAATTTATTGCATTGTATTACTTAAGCAAATTTGTACAACAAGAAAAAAAATTTATCGTTATTATACTAAGACAAAAATAAAGTTCAAGGTTTTGATCCCCACCAAGTAGAACTATGCTGTCACCTGTTTTGTGCTGTTTTTATATCAGTAATGATTGTAAAAACATGATCTAAGTTATTTATAACTGCCTCTACATGTTGTAAATTGTTGTTTGTTAGCTCTATATTTAAATGACCAACTAAACGATTTAGTAAAGCTATTTTAGATTCAATTTCTTGACGTCAGTTTATATCTTTAGTATTTTCTTCAGCATAGTTTTCTAATGAAGCTAGATCATATAGTATTAAGTTTGGAATAGTTTCAGGTACATCTTGAGTTTCACTTTCATCTCAGATTAAAAATAGGTAATCAGTTTGTCGTTTAAAATGGCTATTAAAAAAATAAGGGTAGCTACATATCCAGCAGCTCAAATCGATATAATAGCATTCACTAATCTCTTTGTCAATTAATTTATTAGCAAGATTCTTCCATTCCTTCTTAAAGTCATCAAACCATAATGGAGATGTTCTGCCAAGTGAAATTTGTTGAAGGTGAGTAATTTGGTTAGACAATACTCGAGTACAAATAATCTAAGTAAGATAATCAAGTCTTGGGCAGTTAAACTAGTAAAGATAATTGTGTTTTAAAACCTTTCAATGGGTCTCGATCATCATATTAGTTTTACTAAGAGGTATTGTTTCCTGTGTAGAATGGGCTCAAAAACACTATCTGGAAGGTTTGTACTAGGCACACCACAAATACGCCTAAAGTAATACAAGATTATTTGTAGTGTAAAATTTATATATTTCATGGACTGCGTTTATTCTTATTACTTTAGAAGACAAAAATTGATCATCAGCACTAGTTAGAATTTTGGAATGCATATTGAAATGCTTTTTAATAAGGTCATCGATATCTTCATACAGGTTAGATAGACAAATAATGTAGTATTCTTTATCATTATGTTTCAAATCAGGTTTGAAAGAAGGATCAACAAAAGAAAATTTATTCGCAACTTCATCATGCTTATAGTCAGTTTGTTTGATTTTATTTTTGCTTCTAATTTTTTTCTTAAGAGCTTTTATAATATTCTATAGACAGAGTTGTATATTATATGCCAGCCATATTTTTTTCACAGCATTTATTTCAACAAAGTCCTTATCAATATAAAAGTAGATAGGATGCAAACCTTTGCTATAAAGAGCACCAAAAAAACCTTCAAGAGCTTTAGTTTGCAGTTTCTTTTGTATTTCATTATCAACTTTTGTTGTGTCAAGTATGAGATAAGCCAAAGAAAAACCCGCACCTGTATATAAGTAACTATAGTTAATATAATGATCTTAAATATAGATGGGTAGCAAAATTCAAAAAAGTAAATTACAATAATATTTCTTAATTATTAATTTATATTGTAATAATTTTTTTTTAAATTTCACCACGCATCTATAATCTCAAAAAAAAAAAAAAACATCTTCAAAATTTCTAATGATCCCATAGAGTTCAAAACGTTCTTTAGAGGTTTTGTACATAGTATCATAATGAATCTCTAGTATGTTTTATAATGAATAAAATAAGGAGGTTGTAAACCCGATTGCTATAATATAATCAGTTTCTATCCGAATACACAGGTTATAATTATTTTTTTTCTGCTGCTTAAGAAAAGTGGATGCAAATATAACATGATTTTTTTCACTTTTATAAAATTTTTGTGCATAATAGGACTACCAGTAGTGGATTTGTTTTGAAGTAATTTTAGATATATCAAATTTCTTTCAAAGATGAGTTTGTAAGTATACTGAATCCATATTTAGGTTTTCTATAATTTCTTGCTTTACTTCTGGATGTGTTGCAATATCGATAGGTCTTTCATGTACTAACTCATGCCGCAGTCTTACTTTGACTTTTGCAACTAGAATATCAACATTAATTGTTAATTTGCTACTATAATTGAAATGATCGATTTTTTTGCAATTCGAGTCTTTATATTCAGATTTTATCTCAGTACTTTGAGAACATACAAAGTATGCATTACTAACGCCTTCAAAATATGATGAAATGTTTGACACAGTTGTAGCGCTATATAATTAGAATATTAGATTAAAGATTAGAGTTTAAAAGAAACATTTTTTAAAAAAAATTAAAGCAAGTAATTTTATAATTTACTTACATCCATTTAAAATCGTTTCCTTCTTTAATTTCATCGATGATCAGTTTTGCCATTATTCTAACATTGTTGCCAACACTATTAAGAGTAGCTTCATTAAGTTTAACATAAAAAATAGAAAATAGAGTAGTATTATGTTCTAATCCATCAATCATGTCAAAAATATAATTATTAATTTTATTAATTGCAATTATTTCAATAGGGGCTCCTTCACTATCAATATCAGCTGTTTTTTTGAATTTTTTTTTTCAGCTCTATTAGTTTTGCATTCAGCATATGTCTTATATGATTTATTTTCATATATAAATGCTTTAGGAGAAAGATACGATTACAAGAGGTGCAGGTATTCATTAGACCACAATTGCATTAATTCGATTATAGTTAAGGCTTTAGAGATAAGTTTTTAAAAAATTTTTGTTAAATTATTTAATACTAACAAATCTATTATATAGGCATTTTGTAATAGTAAAAATAAGGTAATAATTAAGCAATTCCGATTTATTTTATTATTTTTCGATTTATTTGTAATTTATTTGACTTTTATTTTTTTTTTAATTAGGGTTACAAATTACTATTTTATTAATTTGTATAAAGTTAGAGTAATACATTTTATGCAAATTATAACTACAAACTTTCACATAATTTTACTTAGAGATGGGTACAGTCAGTTATTTTTAGTCAACCGGTTTATTCTTATTGGCTGTATCTTGTGATCTACTGATTCAAATCAGATAGTTTCAATACCATTCAATTCATCTAATTGAGATAGTCAAATAGTTCCAAAATCATCTTATTTGGATCACTATATCACAAGATACAGCCAACGATCATAAAATAGTTGACTAAAAATAATTGACTGTACCCATTTCTAATTTCATTATTATTTTATATCAAACGATACAATACTCGAGATATAGAGTACTAAATTAATTAGTTAAATTAGTAGAAAATTAGTTTATTCTGCAAGCAATTTTATTATTACGATGAAGAAAAAAAGCTAGTTCAGTGACTCTTTATATTTATTAAAAAACTGTAATTTGTGAAATTAATATTTAACTTTGCAGCATGAATCTTGTGCAAAAATTATCATAAAGATTGCCTTAATTAATCGTAGTACTTGGACACACTTTACAACTAGTTCATCACATTAAAAAATAGTTGAGATCACTCATAATCTGGTCAAAACTACCGAAGTTACATAATTCACATATAACCAACTATAATCTATTTAATTTCGACTATATATTTGTTAATTTGTAGTGGACAATTTGGGATTTTATCGATTGTATAATAAAGCCAAATCAAATAAACTGCAAATTATCATTAAGATTTATTTGACCTGATTTATTATTTAATTTATGATTTATATATTAATAAATTGTTTATTTTAAATTTCTTTTCATGCTTCAAAAAAAAAAATAAGCCTTGAGTATTTATTTATTACGTTTGCTAATCAAAAGTCTAATGCAAATTTGATAATGCAATTCAATTGATCGATTGGACAGACTATACCAGAGATGTGTAATCTAAGTCAGAAAGTCATATAATTGGAAAATCGATCCTATGCCTTGGCATTGTTTTTATAGTATAGTAATTGCATATTTAATATAGACATATAAGAATTGGATAGTATATACATACTGTATTTTCACATAATAATGTGTAAAGGTGTAATTTTGAATTTTAGTCCAGATCGTTATTCAAAATTATGCCTATATGTATTATTATATGCAAATATAGTATGATTGCCAAAATTTTGTTAACAATTAACTAGTGTTCTTTTAAAGGTTGGATATGTATATTATGGCACAAATTTGTTTTTAGATCAAGTTAAACTTGATTCGAATCAAATTGATTCTTAGCAGAATTTTAAGGTTAGGTTAGGCTGGAATTATATTAATGCTGACTGGGGTTTTTTAATTGATTAATTTGAACTGAGTCAAGTTTAACTTGATCTAAAAACAAATTTGACCTGTAACATATATAGTTCAAATTAGTGTTGTTAAAATATGTATAGTATAAATACTCTAATGATATTCAAATCACTAAAAAATCTATAACTTTTTTGTAGCTATCAAATTATGATTTTCTTTTTGCAAATTTGTCTATATTCATTAAGCAGTATAATCATAAGAAAAACAGTAAAGACTTTTAGATATATCATATTGTACTAATAATTATAATGTATATATATTACCAGATACCTGCCAATTATAATATTATATTTATTATATTATCAAAACTTCTAATTAAAGTAGGTTAGAAGAGTATTGTTTAGAATTATATTTGAAATCTAATTTAGATTATAGTTATATTCGACTTATTATAAATAGTATTTTTTTGTATTTATTTTTTTTATAATTCAGCAGTTCTGCCACTTTTTATTTACAGATTAACTAAATTAAGAAATTTATATTTCCTAATAATAGCTATACTAATCTATTTGTAAAGTAGCTTACCCATGCTTTCGCCAGATATGATTTGTCTCAGTGGACTTCAAGCCTCTTTCTGAGCCTCTAACTTACTAGAGGTTATCCTTTAGTCATGGGCTGGTGCTACACACTATATCAAAGTTAGCTTTCCTTTTTACCAAATGAAATACAAACACAAATACAAAGGGCAAAACAAAAATGAGAAAATACTATGCCATCAAGTTTTGGTCCACCTAAACCAATAAAACCAAATAAAACAAATAATGAAAAAAGAAAAAAAAAGAAAAAAAACAAAGATAGCACTATTAAACTTATGCAGGATTGTAAAAATTATATAGTTTTACAAATAATTTAAATTAAAACTCTATACTAGTTATTTATGTCTATATCCAGGATATAAAAATGTAAAAAACCATCTGGTCTTGAAGTAGAGCTTCAAGGGTCGAAACTTCTAGTTGCTATTCCAAACCGTCGACAAGCCTTTTGCAATATTTCAACCTGTAACTTCCTGGTCAAAGTTTGCGAGCTGTTGTTCGTCGGCCCATATCAGCGAATCAGGCACTCTTGGTGTAGCTACCATAACCTCTTGAGGAAAAAATATCTAACACTATAACCTAAAGTATACATGTACACATATACATATATTTTCTTTTTCGGCAGCGATTATTGTTATCGATCTTTTGATGAAGATACGCCATTTTCCTACTTTTTGTAAAAATTTCGCAAAGACCAAGAGAGTAGAGTATGGAAGAGAATTTTGGTTTGCAGGTAGCCTTAAACTTCGGTAAGGAGTGTGTTGAAAACTCGCTTATTGTTCTCCTTAGACCAACTATCTTTAACTTTGTCAGCAGAAGTAGAGCTTTTATTAAAATTTTCTGTACAAGGACACCACCTTTTTGCCAGTTATCTTGTATAAAAATGCTTTTAACTTGTATACTGAATATACAGAGAAGTCTGAAGGAAATATAAAAATCTTTAATCTCTGTAAAAACCATTATTGTATAGTTGTTTCTTCTACTTTTCTCTAACAAGTTTCTGTTTTCATTAGCTGTAAGTTTGGTACAAGTGATCGTTAGAAGAGTTGATAATTTTTTTGTATTTATTATAATATTAATAAAATTAATAAAATTATAAAATTAGATAAATTTATATAATTTAATAAATAGTAACAAATTACAAATATAATATACAGTATTGTGATAAATAAATTTTTTATTATTTATAATTTGTTAATTATTTTAAGACAATTTTTATTTAAACACTAGGTGTATTAACACTTAGTTATATAAAACAAATAGAAAAGCTAATCAAAATATTTGATTAAATGCATATTATATATCATTTTTTGTGCAACAAAAATAAAGCAAACTAAATAAAAACTCTTTCCGACGATCCCTCAAAAATTACAAAAAATAACAAAATAGAAGAAACCTACAATAAAAAGTACCTAAATAAAGCCAGAACATAGACAAAATTAGTACAAA
>CAJVPZ010003515.1:0-10934 GCA_910592135.1 Racocetra fulgida | reverse complement strand
AAATTTCCATTTTGGGAATGAAAAAGTTAAAAAGTTAATTCCGGCCAAAAATTATGTAAACAATTATGTAATGCGGGTCAAAATTTTGTAGATCACGGCCGTAAGCCAATCAAAATCGAGAATCATCCGTGACAAAATTGGTGCGGCAGCTATGTCCAATTCGCGGAAACCTTGCAAATCCAAAAAGGAAATCAAAATAAAAACTTGATTGGTTTAAATTCAGGACAATCACAAAATTGATGTGCAATTCGAAAATATCACATTAATGAAAATGCGTTCAATCCGCCCATATGCATATGATAGTATGATCACATTTCACATTTCTTACAAAATTACGATTTCATTATCGATATTTCACTATCAAAATCAAATGTAAAAATCAATCAAAACAATCGAATAAGCGAAATATTTAAAGCACTAAAACCTTGGCATTAAGAATAGCTTAGAGTTATACAAAATATGACATATGCCAAAATTTGGCGAGGAATTTTTTATTAGAACGTTAAAGGCTGTTTCATAAAAGAAGGGCACAATTTCACATTACACTTGATCTTGCGACCTTATTGGATAAATTGCTTGTCGATCACATGATGAGGGGATTTTTCTGCCACGACTAGCCTACCTGTTTTAACAATAACGATAATACGTATTAAAAATCAAATCAACTGAAATACCTAATTATTTGAAACCAGGTGGAGAAGTTGCCGTGGATTCAGCAGATCGACCAAAATTTAGGGTCGGAATAGGTTCGGAGCTAGGCAGTATTAAACAATAATGCAAGCCAACTATACTACAGCAAATTATCATCTGGCTTTACTTAGTACGTGGTCTATCATTTCATTAATAAAATTTTGGGAGAAATTTATCAACTCCAGCTTATTCCGGCTCTAAAGTTTGGTCGATCTTCTATATTGGTTGCTCCATAATCTACCCGAAGCCGACCATGTCAATCTCTAGTTCTATGTAAATTCTTTTATGCATATAAGATGAAATAAAGTGTAACATGCATGCAAATTCATCATAACCGCATTTGCGAAATGACTTTAAAACTACTAGAACAACTTTCCCAAGACTTTACACAACTTTTGGAAAACGAATACGATTATAATGTAGTAATAGAAGTTGGAGAACAACCAAATATTCAACGTTTCAAAGCACATTCAGCAATCTTATATCAATGATCATTATACTTTCGTCAAAAATTTGTAAATGCGATTAAGAAAAATAATATTATTGAAATTAAATTACCTCATGTTTCTGTTAAACTATTTAATATTATTATTAAGTTATAATAGAATACACTATTTATTCGATAATTATGATAAAACATTAATTAATATTTTAATATTTTATCGTTAGATATATTTATGGCGGCGTAGTTACTTTAGAAAATCTCGAGGCTTCTACAATATTCGATTTATTAGTCGTTGCTAATGAACTTGAACTTATAAAACTAGTTGAAAGCCTTCAGTCTCACCTTATTGACACTTTAGAAAATCTTGAAGCTTCTTCTATATTCGATTTATTAGTCGCAGCTAGTGAACTTAAGCTTATAAAATTAGTTGAATGCCTTCAGTCTCACCTTATTAATAATAATGCGTCTTGGCTTCGTTTAAATTTTTCTCGTGTTTATCAAGTTAGCTTTCTTAGCGAAAGCTTTGGACCTTTACAACAATTTTGCAATAACATACTTGCAAAACATCCAAGCATGATTTTGACTGTGATGATTTCACCACTCTCCAAGAGAATGCTTTAATTGCTCTTTTAAAGAATGATAATTTGCAGATGGAAGAATCGGAAATTTGGGATAAAATTATTCTGTGGGGAAAAGCGAAAACTCCAAATTTACCACCTAATATTAAAGAATGGACTAATGAAAATTTTAAGTCTTTGAAATCTACTCTTCAACATTGTCTTCCTCATATAAGATACTTTCATATTTCTGGTAAAGATGTTTTAAATAAAATTAAACCTTATAGTAATATTCTTGAAGAGAATTTATGGGATGATATAATGGCAAAGTTTGCTGATCCAGATGCACCTATTATTTCTCCAATTTTACCACATCGCAAAAAAGAAAATGTACAACTTCCACTCCAAATACAACTATTATTACACCATCTTCTTCTATAATCACATTACACCATGCAGCAGAAATTTCATCATGGATTGATCGATGCTCAACAGTTTATGATACTACTAATATTCCGTATGAATTTAAACTTTTACTAAGAGGCAGTAAGGATGGTTTCACGGGTGAAGTATTTCATAATCTATGTGATAATATTCCTGGTACTGTGGTCGTTTTAAAGGTCGCTGGTACAGATGAAATACTTGGAGGTTATAATCCGCTTATCTGGAAAGTTGGGAATGGGATGTTTGCTGACACAGCCGATAGCTTTATTTTTTCTTTAAAAAATGGAAATATAACCCAATCGATTCTTAGTCTTGTAAATTATACTTCATATGCAATCTATCATGCTAAAATATCACAGGGACCATGTTTTAGTTCTAGTGATCTTGGAATGGGAGAATATTACAACCCTACTCCTAAAAAATGGTATTATGGCAAAAATTACTATGAGAAAAAACTCAGAAATACAGGATGGTTTTTTATGGCTGAGTACGAAATCTATCAGATTTGTAAAATTACTTAATAGCACCATTGTCAAAGTTATTAGGTTATTAGTGCATAAAGAATATATTCATAGTAAATATCTATTTAAGTTGTTAATATATTTCTAATATATTGTATTTTGAATATATATTATTTACTAAAAGAGGTAGTTTAAATATTTAAATATAATGGTTTCGTGCGGGTTCTACGAATCTTCATTGTTCAACTAAAGATGGAGACATTTGTAAAGTAAGAGCCTCTTCATGTCATAAAAGTTTGGGTCTTTTGCAATATAGGTTACCCTCTTTTATATTCACTTGATTTTTTTTAAGTGATAACCTATACTGTAAGAGACCAATTATTCCTGAATTATAATACACATTATAGTTAATTGATCAATAATCTCAATATCGAAGTTAGTTATTATTATTATTTCTTACAGTATATTATGTGCAAAAAGAAAAACTACTATCTTAAGCGTGAAAAAAATTAAAAACTTTCAGAAACTAGATTAAAAAGATGAAACTGTTGATACCATATTAAGGGAAATTTAACTATTATTAATTTCATATCGTTAAAAATCAACATGAAAAAGAACAATATTATTAAAACTGATTAGCAATCAATCAATATAAATTTCATATTAATAACAATCTATGACATGTTGATAAACAATTTATTAGCATTTAATCTTGACCGATTGATTGTCAATAGTCGTTTTCTACTTTACTTCTTTAATAATAAATTAAGTCTATTTTGATAGTTTCATAATATAATAAACATTTATTAATTTTAAACTAATAATTATTGTTACTATTGTAAAAAACAAAAGTGCTTCTTACGTTAACAAGATAGCATCAGGAACATGCCATGAGTTATGTGGGATATAATCCTTTGCAGTAAATATAGGGTATATATTTAATGAAAATAGTAATATAAGAATATTTTTAAGTTGGAATTGTAAAAAAAACGGGCTAAACAGTTTTTATACATTTTTTATTATTTTAGAACATCAGCATCTGGTGCTGAAATTTAGTTGAAATTGAAAAATACCACTTATAATTGGTTAATCTCGGTTTCAGCTAATATGGTCAAGAAAATTGTTTTTAAAAAGTGTATGACTTTTATAATTCTTGAATTTATTACAAATAACATGTATAGTGATGCAAATTAAAATTATTTGGTACCAAAAATCAATATTTTAATAAATGTAGTTATCAGATTTATTGGAAAAAATATAAGTAGTTTTTATATTATATATGCTAAATTTATTTAAATCATGACAAATAATTTTTTCCATTAATTTATTGCTAATATTTTATGATGACACCAGGGCGGCCCCCGAAGTTCGGGTTGATGATCAATATCATTGCCGTAACATATAATTCTGGTCAAGAATTATATCATGTGTTACATAATGTAGGCCAATCTGCAGCTTATTTACACTAAACAACCAATAAAAATCGTTTTTATATGCTGCAGCAATAACAATGACCATCAACCCGAACTTCGGAGGGCCGCCCTTGTGTCGTCATATTTCATAGCACTAACGACAAATTCTTTATATATTAGAAGTTTTGCGCTCCATTACTAATCTAATTACAACTCAAATTCACTATTTGCTTTGAACATCCTATTTATTAAGCCATCCATACTATAATTGTGGCGACTTATGCTGAGATTTGGGGTCCTCATTTAAATCCCTAACAGCTACTAAAATCCACACATACTTTTTTATTATAAATGCTAGCCCTAATTTCTAACCTAATATAAAAAAAAAGGACTACAAAAAAAGGCCTAAAAACTTTTGTAATTTCGATAATTAAATAAGTCAAATTCCCAGCATAAGCCAATCTCAGCATAAGCTGCCACAATAGTTAAATAAATACCCATTTTCCTTCGCGAGAATATTTATAGAATAACAAAGAAAAGTTCTTCTTAATGCAACATTTAAAACTGGTTATTAAAAATTTTAAACCGTGGCTTTCTTTTTTGATACTATTTCTACCGTTTTTCATAAAAATTGTCCAAAAAATTTAGTTTGCACACGAGGTGAATCAATTTTTGTGTTCTAATCGTTTACTAGTAAATTTAACGATATTGCCAATCATAAAATCTGTTATTAGTGTAATTGTTATTGCATCTCAAATGATTTTGATTAATTAGCGTTAGTATATAAAATACTTCAATAATATGTGTATAGCATGAATACAATTTGGTGGTTACCAAAAAAAATTAATATTGACAAATTGTACCGCTATTTGTTGTTTGCCTCACCTGTAAGACGAATTCCGAATTGCTCCGGAATAATTTTAGGATATTGTACAATCACCACTGAAAATAAAATTATCGGCATGTTTGTTGCACCATTACAATTTGTTATTTTTTTAATTTTTTTTTTTTTTTTGTAAATCAAAATGGAACAAAAAATTTTCAACGATTTTAAACAACTAAATTTCAGTGATTGTAAAAAATTGGCAGATAATACAAACGATCCAGACGGAATTTATTCGCTTGGATATTGTTACGAATTTGGAATTGGAATCGAAAAGGATGAAAACAAAGCATTCAGTTATTACCAAAAATCGGCAGAACTGAATAATTCTAACGGAATTTATCAAGTTGGATATTGTTATTATTTAGGCATTGGAGTTGAAAGCGATAAAAAAAAAGCGTTTAAAAATTATTTGAAGTCGGCTGAGGCTGGTAATTCCAATGGAATTTGGAAAACAGCTTCTTGTTACTTTTACGGAATTGGCGTAGAAAAAAATGATAGTAAATTTGTAGAATGGATTAAAAAGTAAGCTAATTTTCTAATTTTTATTATTTTAAAAATTGAGAATATTTTATACATTTAATAATTCAACTTTAATTATTAGAGAGTAAGCACAAAAAGTCAAATAATTTACAATTCGCCAATAAGTTCACAAAACATAATTATTTGTTAATTTAGCCCGTATGTATAAAACATTTATTTCACGTTGGAAAACATAAATACTCATTTATCATACTATTATGTAATACCTTCAAATCATTTCATTCGCATTAATCATTCATTCAGCATGTGAGTATAAAGAATATTTATTAATCATTGGAATTAAAAACAGCAAAGCAAATTCACAAATCACGAACATAAATACTATTATGCAATACGTTTCAAATCATTTCATTCACATTAATCATTCTTTCAGCCTGTGAGTATAAAGAACATTTAATAATCATTGGAATTAAAAACAGCAAAGCAAGTTCACAAATCAAGAACATAAATACTTATTTACCATTACTATTATGTAATACCCTTCAAATCATTTCATTCGCATTAATCATTCATTCAGTAAGTGAGTATAAAGAACATTTATTAATCATTGGAATTAAAAACAGCAAAGCAAGTTTACAAATCAAGAACATAAATACTTATTTACCATTACTATTATGTAATACCCTTCAAATCATTTATTCGCATAAATCATTCATTCAGCCTGTGAGTATAAAGAACATTTATTAATAATTTAAATTAAAAACAAGCTCACAAATCAAGAACATGAATAATGTTTATTAACCATTACGTAATACCCTTCAAATAATTTCATTCGCATGAATTTAGTTAGTAAGTATAAAGAACATTTATCAATCATTGGAATTAAAAACAACAAAGCAAGTTCACAAATCAAGAACATAAATACTTATTTACTATTACTATTATCAAATCATTTCATACGCATTAATCATTCATTTAGTGAGTGAGTATAAAGAACATTTATTAATTATTGGAGTTAAAAACAGCAAAGCAAGTTCACAAATCAAGAACATAAATACTTGTTTATATTGATATTATGTAATACACTTCAAAACATTCATTCGCATTAATCATTCATTCAGTGAGTAAGTATAAAGCTTATTTATTAATCATTGGAATAAAAAGTTCACAAATCAAGAACATAAATACTTAATTACTATTACTATTATGTAATACCCTTCAAATCATTTCATTCGCATTAATTTAGTCTGTGAGTATAAAGAGCATTTATTAATAATTGGAATTAAAAACTGCAAAGCAAGTTACACGACTCAAGAACATAATACTTATTGACCATTATTATTATGTAATACCCTTCAAATCATTTCATTTGCATTAATCATTCATTTAGTGGGTGAGTATAAAGAACATTTATTCATCATTGGAATTAAAAACGGCAAAGCAAATTCACAAATCAAGGACATAAATATTTATTTACTACTATTATGTAATAGCCTTCAAATCATTTCATTCAGCCCGTGAGTATAAAGAACATTTATTAATTATAATATAATACCACTTCAAATAATTTTTTTTTTACATTAATTTAGTCGGTAAATATAAATTATTTACATTTTTGCATTTATAAATAAAATAAAAATATTATATATAATGTATTGTGATTATAAAGCAAATCTGCATATGGAAAATGCGCGCATTGTAATAAAGATAATACGTTTTACTCGTGGTGTTTACCATGCGACCCTGACTTAGAAACGACAAGGTGGACAAGTAGGAATAAAGATATTGATGATTGTATAAAAAAGTTCCAACTTAGAACCCGCAATATAAAAAAGCAATCGAATGGATTCCATTTGATAGATTAAATAACATCACAAAAATTGGAGAAGGTGGATTTGGATCTATATATAAAGCAATCTGGTTGGATGGCATACGAGAAATTGGTGGCGAGAATTTTAATCATGCAAGAATGCGTGAACCATCCACTGTTGCACTTAAAACCTTATCTGGTTCTTTAAAAGAAGTAAGCTAAATCTATTTATTCAATAATTAAATAAAAAATAAACTAATTAATCAAATTTATTAAATGAAGTTTGAGAATCATTTAATATGTGGCTTGCAGGGTAGCAAACTTGAAATATACGGATTAACTCAAAACAGTGAAAATGAATACTTGATGGTATTTCAATATGCTGATAATGGAAGTCTTCACAAGTTTTTAAGAAATAATTTTTGTGATCTTAGCTGGGAAACTAAATTAAAATTACTTCATAATATTTCTGACGACTTACATGATATTCATTATGCTGGATATATTCATTCAGACTTTCATAGTGGTAATATTTTGCAGTGCAAAGAAGAAATGTTTGGAAATATGTCTTACATCTCAGATCTAGGATTGTCCAAAAAGGACAATGAGAATGATTCAAATAGTGATATTTATGGAGTTATGCCTTATGTTGCTCCTGAAGTTTTGTCAGGTCAAAAGTTTACAAAAGCTGCTGATATTTATGGCTTTGGAGTCATCATGTCAGAGATGTCAACCGGTCAAAGACCTTTTGATGGTTACGACTTTGATGATAAACTTGCGGTGAATATTTGCTGTGGATTGCGGCCTGAATTTGCTCCTGGAACTCCGGATTGCTATATTGAATTTGCTAAACAATGCATGGATTGTGATCCAGAAAAACGGCCTACTGCTGAAGATATTTATCATAAACTTTGCGATTGGGTTTATGGAGATTATGATGAAATTAAAAAGCAATTCTTGAAAGCAGATAAAGTAGCCAAAGAATTGTCAATTGTCTCACCAAAACATTCGGACTTTATGTATACTAGCAAAATTATCAACACACAAAAAATATCAGATGCAATTAAGGGTAATTGTATAAAAGTATCTTATCTTATTTACTTGATTAAAGCTAATTAATTATATTAAATTAGCTGCTTTAACAAGTCAACCTATTGCTTCTGTTGAAATTTCTATTGGTATGTTTTGTTATACTTAATGCACTTATAATTACAATTTATTACTTATTTTATATTGTATTTAGATTAATTACTTTAAAGGTATACAGTCAAACCCCTCTATAATCACACCTTTGGGATACAAAATACTGTGATTATAAAGAGGTGTGACTAATATAGAGGTATTTTCTATATAGCTATAAATAATTGGTAAAAATAAATAAGTAATTATACCAATTTTGTGACTATAGAGGAGGTGACTATAGAGGGGTTTGACTGTAAATTTATTTATTGATATATATTTTTAAATTTCAATATGCTTTACAAGTTCAATTTTTGTCTCAATATTATAAAAATAAAAATGAGTAATATATTTGTAGCCATGGCTACTGTAGCCGCACCCCATAAAGCAAATCAAATTTAAAGATTCGGTGTAATGTAATACAATCAGAAAAATTCAAAATATTCGATTTGTCAAAAATTGTCAAAAATCAGTTATAACTCAAAATTGAGTATATAAAACTACTCTTTGGGTTCTACAAAAAACTCCCTTTCTAAATTTTACTATAAAACATATCTTTTCACATATATACTATCTTTATCACGCCCTAACCCTAACTAACAAAGAAAAGAGCTATATTAGTTATGGTTACAGTAGTTTATGGCTGTAAATATATAAATTCTTTTATTAATATATAAAACTTTATAAATTTAATTATTTGTTTTAAATCTAATATCTATATAATTTAATAAACTTGACAAATATTAAATTCTAAATCTATTTAGTTAGACATTATTATAATATTTTGATAAACGACTATTGACTATAAATAAAAAGAAATTAAATAAGAAATGAATAGATCATAAGCTATGTCAACGTGAATAAGAATCAATTAAATGAGAAGTAAATAATATATGAATGACACCAAGAAAAATCTGGGCTTCAATCATATAAATTTCATGTAGACCAATGTTTGGTTTTCCCTCGGTGTCATTAAAATAAGTATCAACTTACCTTTGAATAACCGATTGAAATAGAAATTAAATCAATGCAAAAAAATTGAATGTAAACAAATTAAGCGTTAACTAATTCGATTGATCAACATAAAGAAATTGTATAAGAAATTCGTAAACATAATAACTTGTCACTACACTTATTGAAATAATTGGAGAAATACTTATGTAACAATCAGGTCGTGGGCACTAACGTCGTATTTACGAAATTTAATCCTTCTTTTATAATCAGTGATAGAGTTCTTTATTTTTCATATGTTAAAAAACTAGTTTCCAAACTCTAATCAGTGATAATAAATCCTATATAGAAAAATGAAAAATGCAAAATATCCCGTGAATATTTATGTCTGAAAATCATGCTTTTACTATCATTTGTTACAACATTTGCATGTAAAAATTTTAAAACTTAATTGTGAAATAATTATGAGAAAAACAGTAAATATGGATTTATATGGATTCAGGTGTGGATCAAATCGTGCGCAGAAGTTGCCTGTATACAGAAGAAAGTATTACATATGCCCTGAAATGCTATTACGTGTGAAATTCCTAATATGCATTCACATCCCTACTTTGCCACATATATTATCAAATAGAATGTATGATTTTGCGGACAAACACCACTTAATTGGCGATATAACCACACACTTTGTTAAGTTTTTAATATCCATTCATAGAATATTGTTGTTTACGTTCCTAGCTTTTAGTGCGACGGCACCCTTATTTTAACTTTCAACACTAGCAATCTAAAAAATACTTAAGGAAAAATTAAAAAAAAAACAGGAAATTTTTATAACCATTTGGCTAAACAAAGTAAGATCTAGTACACTAATGGATGTTATACTAACGAATTGGAATTTGACAAGAAATCTTTGGAATTGTGATTTTTTGTGTGATAATTTTTAAAAAAATTATGAATTTAAGTGGTTGGCGATCATCTGCTGATCACAGTAATTTGAAAAGCACGATAAATCACGTTCTTACAACATATATAATGGATTATTCAAAATACAATCGTTGCCTGGCCGTTTTATAAAACCCATCAAGTAAGCATGACACAAACCCAGCTTTAAATATTAGGCTTTTAATACCTTTAAGTTGGTTAACATTGGAGTTATCGAATAATTGAAATTTGTTCTATTGAAGACTTTTTATATCGTTATTGTCAATACAAACTAAAAAAAAAAAAAGGTGTATTTATTAAATTTAAAACCAGGTAACTTTGTAATGATAGGCTAAAATGGATAAAAAGGCGTTGTCTTTTAAGGTTATCCAAAAAAGGGCCAAATTGTGACATAATTCCAATAGGCAAGTTCAGAAATACAGGTTCCCAACAAAACTTAACGCGGCTAATAAAATTTCTACAAATAAAACATCCAATCAAGAAACTAATCAAATGCAAAAATTAATAGTTGTCATTGTCATAAAAACATTGCGAAAGTAAATGTCATTTTTGTCAGAAGAAAGACTTCCAAATGTTGTTGTATTTGAGTGTCGCCAAGGGAAAACCAGTAATTGTTAGTTTTCCGAAATTTCATTTTCAGCAACGATTTATAAGAATCTGATATTGTCTGTTTCTAA
>CAJVPZ010003514.1:0-10935 GCA_910592135.1 Racocetra fulgida | reverse complement strand
TTTCTTCAAATGCTGATGTAGGAATGAAAGTCTGTTCCTATAATAAAGTAAACAGGATTGCCGAAGGAAAAAAAAAAATAAATTTGGTCAGTAGCAACGATAGTAATTATGCAATTACAATTAACCTAACTCTAAGCAAATTAATTGTTTTAATAATGTAAATATGTATGACCGGCCTCATTACAAATTTTGCATGACACATTGCAACTTCTAGCATTATGTCCCTCATTAAGACAATTGTGACATGTATATCCATCTCCCAAACGAACATTAACACTTGCAGCTTTTTTAGTATTCTCTGAAAATTTTTTTATAGATGCTTTTAATCGTTTCGTTGGCCTTCCTTTTGAACTAGTTTGTAAGGGATTATGGATTGTATCCTGAATTTGGTTATCCACAGAGTTGGAGTTTGATTGTTCTATTTGTTGGATCAAACCTTGTAATGTGGCAGTAATATATATTAAGTGGAATTCGGCTGCCAATGATGCTAATTTACACCCTAAGGCAGCACATTCACCATAAATCTGTCACTTTGCAATTGAACGTTTAATTTCAGAATGGTCTTGTATTGAACTCTGAATATTAGATATAAAGTTTAAAGCAAGCTTTCAAACCTTGTATTAGTGGCATTGACACACCTTCCAACAGAATCAAATATAGTGCTAATCTTATCTATATCTATCTTGCTTTTGTACCATCAACTCTTTATTAAAGTAATGTTAAATTTTGCTATTTTTGTTTGTAGCATTACCTGAAAAAAGTGATGGCAAACTAATCCTTCACTGATCAAAAGTAAACATATACAAACATGTGACTTGTCTTGAAGTATTGCTACATAATTAAGTAACTTTGTATTTGATGCTATATGCTTAACCTCCCAGATTTCTGAAATATTATCAAGACTGACACAATCAACAAGAGAATTAAGTGCGATTTGGCGTCTGTCAGTAAAATCTTCTAGACATTTAGAAGTATCAGAATCATTGACCTTAAACAACGTTTAAATATTAGTATAGAACAACTGTTAGGCTATTCATATTAAATAACAAATTCTAGCTTACTTCGTCACATGTATTATATTGATCTGAGGGAATAATATTCAAAACAGATGTCAATTTGAGCTTTTTGAATTCGAAAAATTTCATCTGTTAAAGCTGATTTTAGAAGTTCAACTATATCTGGGAAAACACGAATGGCTGACAAGGAACTAATAGTGAAAGGCAAGTTTTTCAAATAGTCACGATACTCGGCTTTTTGAAGCTCAAATGAGAGCATTTGTTGTATACCGTTAAAGCAATCTATTAATGTTGAATATGAGTTAACATATTTATGTATAATGCCATTAATAGATTCTACTCTTTGAGTTGAAGACATTCTGGCATTAAACTCCTGAAAAAAATTTATATATCAATTGTAATCTGAACCTATACATAACTCTATTATATGGGTGATGCCAATAGAAATCAGACTTCGATCGTATAAATTTTGTATGATTGAAGTCTAGTTTTCTCTTGGTGTCATCTTATCATAGTTTTAATATTAATCACCTGAAAAGTATAACACTTAGCCCATTTTTCTTTAATCGGATATAAAGTGTTTCTTAAATATAACGAAATTTCTGGATATTCTGTATATAATAAATCGAATCAAGATTCAAAAACCTCTTCAAATAAAGTATTACAGCAAACAAAAAAGTCGGTCTGAAAAGTAGCAAATCGGAAACCAAGAGGACACATCAAGTGTTTTTTGATATTTTGAACTATGTGAAAGATGTAATATAAATATCGTGTATTTGGTAGGGTGGATTCAATTGCTAGCCCTAATCCAGTATCACAGTCAGAATATATCATAGCAGGTGGTAGATTGTTTGTAGCTTCTAAAAGGTTTTTAAGAACCCATATATAAGATGAAGTTGTTTTATCCGACATTAGGACTTGAGCTACTAATCTTGAATGGCGATGTTGATCAACACCCACAAATAGACATAGTACCATACGATATTTGTTTGTTCGTGCTGTATTATCTGGCAAAATAACATCATGATACTTTAAGTACAAGTTTTGCTGATAAGGGGTCATCCAAAACAAATGAAAAAGACGATTTTTGACACAATGATAAGTTATAAACCACGTAGGATCATTTTCTTTCATTTTGTGTAGTTCTTTAAGAAGATTTGAAGCGTCATTTTCAGGATCTCGCTCAGAATCTGTTGTGTTATCCCTTCGAAATTGCTGAATAGCATTCGCAAAATCCTTTTCCAAAAATAATTGATTTTTGAATTCACCACTAAGAAGTTGTCTCAATGTACGTTGGTTAATACCGTGAATAGTATTTACATAAAATTCAATTTTGTCCATTACATTCTGAGGAAGTTGATGGTAAACATTTGCAAAGCGAATTTTTTTAGGATTAAAAACATGGCCGTGATGTTCTAGATTCATTTTGATAATACTTGAATTTGATGATTTAAGTAGCTAGGACATATTAATAAAACAAGTACATCCTGTTTTGACTGATTCTCTGTTGCGCTGTTGTAAAGGATCGATGGCTGTTTTTTTAGATTGAAATTTTTCTGCATGCCGACATTCAAAAACATACTTATATGCTCCACCATTCTTATCTAACTTTTTGTCTTGAATTTGCCAGACAAAACCAGCATGCTGTCTATATGCTAACAACACCAAATACGCATGGTTTCAATTTTCAAATGTTACTCCAATATATAATTTCTGCGGCTGCCTAAAAACATCATCAGGTATTAAAAGCGTCTCAAGTGGTCTTCTTTTGGTTATTTCGGCACGAGATACAATGCTTTCCTGAACATTATTATAACCTTCCTCATGAGACAAAATATTTTCTTGAACGTCTTTATAAGCTTTGTCATGATCAATCATCTCGTTTAAACTATCATTACCATTATCAGACAGTTCCATTATCTATATAGTACCTTTGATATAGTTCTGAGTTCTTAAATATAATGTTAACAGCCTTGCTATTACTAATCTACACAAAACAGAAGTCAGAAAATTTAAGCAAACTAAAAATACCATGACACAAAAGATATACCTACTAATGCAGCTAAATGATACTGTTGGCTATATATTAACTTGAAAGTATAACTTTCATGATACTGCTTTTTTATTCCTCCCACATGATGTATCTATATTTTTATTGAAGGTATATAAAGAAAAGAAGTAGTAGAGAACTAAAATATACATGAATAAAAAAACTAAAGTATTTTACTTTGTATTCATTTTAAGGCTTGACTTTTTACTTAATATTGGTTCTAGATACGACTTTTATTCCTCCCACATAACGTATCTATATTTTTAGCGAAGGTATATAAAGAAAAGGAGTAGTAGAGAACTGAATATACATGAATAAAAAAACTAACGTGGTTTACTCCATATTCGCTTTGAGAGGCTTGACAAAAAAAACTAACGTGTTTTACTTCATATTTGCTTTGAGGCTTGACTTTTCACTCTATTGGTTCAAGATACGACTTTCGTTATATGTATTTCTTATTATTTTTCACGACGTGTCTGACTACTGGTTCATGGGACAAGTATTGAACAACCTTTATTAGATAACTGCAAAACCGATAAGAAGATCGATCACTGTCGTAATCAGTCCTTTTATTAATTTTACCTTCATTGTTATTACATCATGCATCAGTACCTGCATATGTCAAAATTGATATTTTGTACAATGATCAATTATATTTTACATAATGGAATGTTTTTTTAATAAATCAGTTAGGATGATTTTAATAAAATCTCTTATTTATTTATTATTATTACAAATTTTATTATTATGATTTCATTACTATTAGATTTAAAATTTTATTTTATTTATTCTATTCTATTTACAAAATATTATAAAAATAATTACTATTACTATTACTATTCTCCTGTACTCTCCTTCTTAATTCCTGCACCTCATCCTCCAAATTTGCTACCCGAATATGTAGCCTATCTCTCTCTGTTCTAAGATTCTGAAGCCGAGTTTCTCATATGAAACTTTCTCTTGCTGCTTCTAAGACTGAAGGATTTCTTTTAGCTGCTTCTGCCTCCAAACTTATAACTTGATTTTGGAGCACCAACAAACGATCTGAAACCGAACTTTCTTTACCACAACAAGGCATCTGCAAAGCAAAATTTAATTAGAAACGACTTATTCCTAAGTATATAAACCTGGAAAATGATAAAAAAAATAATTGAAAAGACCCTTATTCCAAGAATACAACAAGTAAGGTCTATTATTTGCAATACCAATAGAGATAAGTTCTTATCTTACCTGCACGAGAGACCACAGGTATCAAAACAAAAAAAGAGGAAAAAACAAAGAAAAAAATATCTACTAGGGCCAACTACATAGCACACCTAAGTAGAAGACCAGCCAAGTCCCATACGTCTAAATTAGACGAGACTTAGCGTACAGCCAGAACAAGTATACACACTTTTAAATGACAACAAGATAAACAAACAAGAGAAGACAAGACAAAGACAAAAGTTTTTTGATAAAACTACAAGAAGAAAAGACGAAGATATTAAAAAAGCTTAAAAAAAAGAAAAAGGAAAAGGAAAAGGAAAAGGAAAGATAAAGACCAGAAAGCTGTGGATAAAAGATTTTTGGATACGATGAATGCCAAAAATCAAGGACTAAATAACAGAAAAACACAATTAGCCATAATAAAAAGATCATACAATACATGCAGAAACACAATCGCAACTGATAATGTGATTGCTAGAATGGGAAATCTATAGACAAATTAGCACATAAAGTTCAGAAACCTCACTTTTTAAGGGAATGGACAGACAAAGAATTTTTAATTAATAAAACATTGTAGAATTTTTATTTTTAGAATTGAAGACCCAGAGCACACAGTTGAACAAAAACTTGTTTGACAATTATAGTAGACAAAGACACTCCATATGGGATACACAAGCAAACATTTCGAAAATCCTTTAATTATATTTGTATTATTATAAAACTTTATAAATAGATACCCCTTGCATCTAAATTCCTATTCCTTAATTTAGTAATTCTTCACCCTACATTTTAAAAATGAAAACTCTCACCTTACAACAATTATAGCTCCAGACTATAGATGCTTTAAATAATTTTCTTGTACTATGGAATCAGGACCCCTGGCTATAAATAATAGTTTAATTATAACTGGAAATTCTATTATAGTACATAATGGAACTGATATCATTATGTCATTACAACATGTACCAGAAACAGAACCGGACCTACCTACACAACATTTGGAAAATATTGATGTATTAAATAATTATTTTCCAGATATAGTATTTGATGATCTTACTTTTTCAATCGAACCTGTAGAAGAAGAATTAGATGTACTTCCTCCACAACCCAATGCAGATATTTACAAATACAAGACACAGAAAATGAAGTTCTTGCTCAACTTATTAAGGACCTCACAGAAGTAAAAGAAAAAGTTTTTATTCGACACAACCCTCTAATTAGAATAACCTTTAAAGAAAAACTTAGAGAAATTATTAGTCGATTAAAAGAAGAGAGCTGTGGAAAATCATGTGATCAACAGATTCGAATGTTAGAAACATCTTATTATTTAGAATAGCTAAAGAAAGAAGCTGATAATAGTAAAGACAAGATACAGAAGATTTGTAATAATCTTAGAAAAGCTTTAGGACTCAAACATGCTGTCCGAGCATAGAAATGTGATGAATGAATTTACCAACTTCTTCGAGTTTGTAGATTACCTTATTTTTATTCCACTACGACAATTATCTTTAGTAACTTGAAAGAATTAAATGAAGAAGACTTTTCAACGTTACTAAGAGAAGTTAGAATTCACAGAGTTTATTCTTAAAGAGGATGGAAATGTTATAGAATAAGTTGTAGTATTAGTTTTGTTATTTTTTTTTTCTAATTCGGCTATCCTGCTCTTATTTATTTGGGATCAAGTTATTCAAAATTACAAGTAATTTATCTCTAACTAAAGTAGATCCAACCAAACGAAGAACTCAACTACGTAATTTTATACACCAGATGCGATCTGCCTCAGTAGCTCTTGTCCTCCCTCAGGATCCTTAACTCACTAAAGACTTTTTTCTTGTTGTTCATCGGCTGGTAGCTACCCACTCATCAAGAAGCAAAATTAGAAAATAAAACAAACAAACTAAAAAAAAACACAGAGGTATAGAGGAATACAGTAAAAGAATACAGAATATGAAAAAAAGGGGGTAAAGAAATATCGAAAAAAAACAAAAACAAAACAGAAATTTGCTAATCTTAATGCTATGGTTATCAGCCTGTGGATGGCTTTGAAAAATTATATACTGACTAGACAAATTAGTCTCTACTTCTATTTTTCTTTAAACTAGTATGCAAAAGTAAAAACCTGATAAGAAAAACTTCATCGACCAGCTTAAGATAGAGAGGTCGGAACAGAGTCTCAGAGCATCATTTGTACAGATATTTATTGCATTTAAGGCATGTGTATACACGTATTTGTTGTTACGTTCCAATCAGAGACCCGGAAAAATATCGATTTGATTTAGCAAAAATATCTATCGATATGGTCAAAAATATCGATTTATATCGATTTGCCCTAACCATCCAATCATAATGCAGGATTAGATGTAACGTGATCAAATCTCAAAAAAAATTTTTTTTTTTAAAAAATTTATTTTTTATTAGTTATAGCACGACGATTATTGATTATAATACATAGTAGTAAGAGCACAAAGTGATTCTTTGCTAAGATTTTGTCTATCATCATCCAAAATTTTGTTATATGCAGAAAAACTTCGCTCTACACTACAAGACGATATAGGAAGCCAAATATAATCGAAGGCAATTTCACTTAACAAAGGTAATTGATAAGAAACCTTATTCCAAAACTCATCCAAAGTATGAAATTCGACTAAAGCCAAATTGAAATTACAATAAACCGCCCATTCTTGAATTAAATCAACTGAAGGATTTGTTAATTCACGAATATAAGAATATGATGCAATATTATGACTTATAGAGGAAAGCAAAAAAAATCGAGAATCAAAAATATGGGCTTCTTGAAATAAAGGGCGTGTGGGATGATTATTAATATGGTCACAAAATTTATTATAGGCAGCTTGATATGCGGAATGAAATACAGGAAAGAATAAATCAGGTTCTGTATTAAGTTTAGAAAATACCTTAAGTACGGGTTGAACCAAAGTTGCTAATGACCTTCCCATACTAATTGTACTTTCCAATTGTTCGATTCTACCTTCAATATATGAAAATACTGGAGTATTTTCAGTTTGAAAAAAATCTAGATCTCGTACAAATTGTTGTCCATAATTTTTTATAAATACCAAATTTATCCATACACGTCCATATTCTTGTTGATCACCAAGAATTATTACAATTTTTTCTATCATGGGAGAGGTGTTTTCTCTATGTTCTTGAGCATAAAAGTCGCAGATAAAATGTAGGTGTTCTTCTACATAAAAAGCTATTTTAAACCAAGAGTTCCACTGCATTGTATTAGGTAATGGAATACTATTCGGATGAGAAACCCTATTTTGACGCAAAAACTCAACGTACCTTGTACGTCGACTTTTTGCATGAATTAAAGTTTTCTTAATTTCAGCCAACAATTTATGAACTACATTGAAAGGTTCAACAGATACCCATGCTTCACTAAATAAATTAAAAAAAAAAACTGTAATTTATTATTTTATTAAATTATATAATAAAATTTTTATATATATATATTTTTTTATTATACAAATAATTTATATAACACTATTGCTATACTAACCTAATCAAATTCAAAATGTGCTAAACAAGTCTGGTGCATAATTTGAGGCATAATTGGCCTAAGCACTTCACGAACACACTTCTTCATATATACCGCAGAATCTGATACAATTAATCGTGTATCATTAAATGAGATATTTCAATCAACTAAAGTACGAACAATTAACTGCCTGATTGTTGAATTATTAACTATATCTAGGTAATCCACAACTACTAACTTAGTTAAATCACGATAGTTAAACAAAATATTAACAACACTTCGTGCCCTACTATCAGTGGTTTCATCAACAATTAACGAAACCTTTTTGCTGCTAAACATTTGCTTAATTGTAACCAAATAATTTTCAAATATCCCAGGAAAGTACTCATGACGCAAAGTATTGGCCGAAGGAATACTACCACCTTCATATAAATATATTTTTAGCCATGGTCTAAGCTTGTCTACTTTTTCTAAGGGAATGTCAGCTTGAACGAACGCCTGGATTAAATCATTAATAGCGGTCTTTTTTGTTTCATTTGCTTCAACCACAGAATTCAAGGTGGGTTGTCTAGTTTTACTTGAAGAAGAAAGCGCTTTCCGTTTTAAATTTTGATGCGTATTTGTATTAATATGGGCTGTAATAGATGCCTTGGTATTCCAATTCACGGAGTGGCAGCAAAATCGACACATCAAAAAACCGGCATCAACGACGAAGTCGTCTGAAAATTTCTTTGCGTGAGAATATACGGTAGTTCATTTAGGAGGCATTTTATTGTCCTGGGTGTAATAAAGAGCCTTCAATCATCCATCAAAAAAATATATGTATCTTTTTTTTTTTTTTAAAAAAAAACAAAAAAGAAAAAAAAAAGGCATCAATCTATTGTAAGATAATCGTGAAAAAGCCTTTTATATCACAATTCACAGGTCAATCAATTTTGGCCAACACTATCATAATTCTGGCCGCTAATATTGTATAATGTTACACTACAGAAAGATTCATAAAAATATCGATTTACCCATGATTTGATTTAAAAATATCGATTTATATTGATCTATATAAATCAATATTTTTCTGGGTCCCTGGTTCCGATTTAGAAGATAAATAATGCCGACTTGTTTGGTATATGTAATATTGATCATTTGGAGGGGTAAGCTAAAATGCCTACTTTTTACAAAAATTTCTTCGAAAAAAAGTGGTGGACTAACAAGAGTATATGAGGTTCTTCTTGTAAGTTTTATAGTTATATAGTCTAGCTTTTTATTTTTACTACTTAGGAGTACATGTTGGCTACTTTTACAGACTTGTTTCCAGAATAAACCTTCTGGTTTGAATGCCAAATACTTTAGAGAGTCCGCCAGAAAGAAAACTTGATCCCAAAGAAAACCGTCCATTCTTTTTGGCACCTGCTCTTCGGTATTTCACGCCTAGACAGCTTAGACTTCGTCGACAACAAGCTGCTCCTACTTATAGGACCAAGTTTTAGTATCCACTTCATCACTTTTCTATATGTTTTGCTGTAGTTCAGTTTTTGTTGTTGTTGACCAGAGAATCATTGGAAAGAGTTTATAATTTATATATTATTATTATTACTATTCATATTATTATTATATTATTATTATTTTAAATTATTTTTAAAAGGTGTGGCAACTTAGAGTAGTGGTTAAGTTGTTATCTTCTAAGCAGCAGGTCTAGAGTTTGAATCACACCAAAGACATTTTTAGAAAAATAGGCCTGTGTACTAGTAACAATTATTCGACGATCGGTTGGGTATATTACTTGTAATCTTGGTACTATCATCTTGAAATAGAAGCTCTTGGGCAATTCAAATCCAAAGAATTAGAATAATTGAAACCCATTTGGCAAAATCTGAGTAAGGAGGTGGTGAAGAACTTTGACAATATTGTGAAAAAGTTAGAAACCGAAGACTGAAGAACTAAATGAAAACCTTGGAGCAAGAAGAGTCCACCAACCTGGCTACTGGAGTCACACCAGAGGAAAAGGTCCTATGCTATAGAATTAGGAACCAAGAGAAGTAAAACCAGAAAGCACTTAAGGCTTAGGTATAATGACCTGTCTGGACTAACTAGTTTGGTAGTTAAGGAGAGATTGGTATAAAGACTGGCTTGATGTAGGTATCAGGATTAGAACAAATCTTGCAAAGTTATCAGATACTAGAATTGTGCTGTTTAATGGTTCACTCTGACTTCTAGTAGTGGTTTCGGCTGCTGC
The DNA here is from genome assembly GCA_910592135.1 of Racocetra fulgida. Taxonomy (NCBI): domain Eukaryota; kingdom Fungi; phylum Glomeromycota; class Glomeromycetes; order Diversisporales; family Gigasporaceae; genus Racocetra; species Racocetra fulgida. The sequence continues at coordinate 928 of CAJVPZ010003514.1, read as the reverse complement.
AGAAGGTATTTGTAGCCTAATCTGAAAGTACATAGAATATAAAAAGATTAGGGGGTATGTACTATACCCTCACTAGGGCAACCTGGTAATATAAGAACTCTACTGGATTATCTATAGAATTAGGATTCAAATAGTATAGCAGATGTCAATCTGGGTGGTCTTCAATAAGAAGCAGCACAAGGTTATGAATTGGTGTAATTTGGTAGTAGTACAGAATAGGGACATTAGAGAGTTTAAATAGGTAATCTCCTAGTTAGGTTACAGGTATGGCATATAGTATAGAACCTTCAGATGGACTATTTAAATTAGACGACCAAAAGTTGCATGTGTAGCTATATGTATTCTCACTAACCAAAAATATACTACTAAAATACCTAATAAAAATTCACCTTTCTACAACATTGCGAAAATATTAAAAAAAAAATTATCTTCGATTTTTACTTTGGAGTATATTATTTGCTTTATAAAAAGCATTTTGGCATTTCTTTTGTGAGCTTAAGTAGTTCAATATTGGTTTTTTTTTTATTTGACGATCCTGCCTCATTGCTTTTATTAGAAGTACCAGGAAGCTATTACAACAGAAGGTAATAATATTTCTATACTATATTCCTATGCTAATGAGACTCACTCAGCCAACGACCCAGATGCGACCCTACCTAGCAGCAATCAACTTCACGTTGGATCCTCAACTTACTGAGGATTTGTTCTCTCCGATCATGAGCCATAGCAGCTGCATACTTCATTAAGTAGCCAAATACAAAAATACTAACGAAAGAAGAAAAAACACAGAGGTATAGGGGATCATATTAAAATATATAAGCAAGAAAGAAAAGGGTGAATCAAAAAGAGAAAAAAAACAAAACAAAAAGAAATTTGTCTATCCTAATGTCACTATTATAAGCCTGTGAAAAGCTTTAAAAAATTATAT
>CAJVPZ010003513.1:0-10935 GCA_910592135.1 Racocetra fulgida | reverse complement strand
ATCCACAAAAACGGCCTACTGCCAATGATATCTATAAAAAACTTAGTAGATGGTGTAAATGTATGAAAGGTTCAGATGATGCAGATATCGACAAAATTAAAAAGCAATTCATAGATGCGGATAAAATAGTTAAAACATCGCCAATTGCTACACTAAACAATCTTATTAACTCGCAAAATCAATCGCCAATTGCTACACTAAACAATCTTATTAACTCGCAAAATCAATCAAGTGAAATTAAAAATAACGAACGAAGAATATCAAGTGAAATTAAAAGTATTTTTTTATAACATTATTTTATTTGAAATCAAACATTTACTAAATAATGAACTAAATAATGAACTAAATAATGAATTTTATTTATTGCTATAATCCATAGGTATTAATTATTCGGACGAAAGATTCTGGCTTGGTTATTGTTATGAATATGGAATTGGAATTAAAAAGGATGAGAATAAGGCATTCATTCATTATCAAAAATCTGCCAAGATGGATAATCCTAATGGATTGTATCAAGTTGGACATTGCTATTATTTAGGAATTGGTGTTGAAATAAATAAGCATGAAGCATTTAGATATTTTAAGAAATCAGCTGAAGCAGGCAATCCTATGGGAATTTTCAAAACTGCTATTTGTTATAGATACGGGGTTGGTGTAAAAGAGAATTATGTCGATTTTGAATATTGGCTTCAAGAGTAGGTTATTTCATCATTTATTATTTGAATTCTAGATTTAAATTAAAAATTTAACAATTTTTTACTGATTAAATCTTTTAGAGAGTAAGTATAATGATTAACTATTATATAAAAATTATAATTTACATAAATATCATAATATTTTCATATAAACTTAAAATCATTTTATTTATGCTAATTTAGTGAGTGAGTATAAAGAACATTATTTCTATGTATTTATTCAAATTTGTTAATATTTAATATCATTATTTTAATTAATTTAGTGAGTAAGTATTATAAACATTTATTAATTTATGAAATTAAAACAAGTTATCTAAATTTATGAATATTCAAATTTTATTTGATTATGTTAATTCAGTTTGTAAGTACAATAAGAGTATTTATTAACCAGAATGTTTAAAATACGAAACATAATTCATGAAATTTAATTTTATCTTATTTGAACCAATTTAGTGAGTAAGTATGGAAGTGCATCATTAAAAAATAATGTTATTAAAATTTTAAGTATTTAATTTCATTTTGTTCTCGTTGGTTCAGTCAGTAAGTATAAAGAGCATTTAATCTATGCATTTGAATAAGCTATCCAAGCTCGTATTAATATTTTTTTTTGTATTAATTTAGTGTGTAAGCATTAAGAACATCTATTAATATATTTGAAGTAAAAAATTATTCTCATTCATGAATATTAATATCATTTATTTGCGATAATTTTAGTCTGTGAGTATAAAGAAGACTTATTAATAAAAATATTAGTAGGATGAATCAAATTGTAATAGTCAGTTACATGTAGCTGTTAATGTAACAACTATTATATACATGTCTTTAAATAACCAACTCATGCTAATTTTTTTTATTCATGCTAATCTAGAGAGTGAGTATTAAAGCATTTATTAAACTAAAGTATTTTAAAATATGCTATCAAATTCATCAAAATACTTTATTCATTTAGTCGGTGAGCATAAAATTATTTGCGCTAATATTTATAAGTGATCCTATGAAATAACTAATGGAAACCAATCATTATAAAGATATCCTTTCTATGGGAAGTGCATAGATTGTAATGAAAGTAACACTAGTGCAGCATGGTGTCAGACATGTGATCCTGACATTATGATTCAAGGATGGACAAGTGGAATTAAAGATGTTGATATTTTAATAAAAGAGTTTCAAATTAAAACTACTAGGTATGAAAATATGATTGAATGGATTCCATTTGATAGATTATCTGATATTAAAGAAGTTGGTAAAGGAGGATTTGGTTCTGTATATTCTGCGATTTGGTCGGATGGCATACGAAAAATTAACATGATTAAGAAAGCTGTTGATGACTATAATGGTGATGACGATGGCAATGATGTCTATTTTTACGAAAGAGTGCGTGAATTATCTAGCGTTGTTGCACTTAAGACCTTGTCAAGTTCTTTCAAAGAAGTAAGTTAATCATTATTTATTTTGCAATTTATTAAATATATCACGAGCTAACTTATTTTTATATATATAAAGTTTAAAAATCATATGAAATGTATAATGTGGGGCAGCAAACTTAAGATATATGGATTAACTTACGACGAGAAAGCAAACAATTACTTGATGGTACTCCAATATGCAGATAAAGGAAGTCTTGATGATTATTTAAGAATAAATTTTCAAGAGCTTAGTTGGAAAACTAAATTAAAACTACTTCTAGATATTTCAGATGATTTACGTGAAATTCATTACGCAGGATATATTCATTCTGATTTTCACAGTGGCAATATTTTGCAAGATCAACACCTTAGCGAGAATATGCAATCTTACATTTCTGATCTAGGGCTTTCTAAAAATATAGATGAAAATACTTCAGATGGTATTTATGGAGTCAGGACAAATGCCTTTTAATGGTTGTCAATTTGATACCAAACTTTCAATAAAGATTTGCCAAGGATTACGGCCAGAATTTGCTTCTGGGACTCCTAGCTGCTATGTTGAATTAGCAAGGCGATGTATGAATTCAGATCCACAAAAGCGGCCCACTGCTAATAATATTTATAAAATACTTTACAGATGGAATAAATTAATGAATGGTTTAGATGATGCAGATATTGATAAAATTAAAAAGCAATTTTTAGATGCTGATAAAATAGTAAAACCACCGCCAATTAACTTACAAAAACATAAAAGTACATTCATTAACACAAAAAAAATATCCAGTGCAATTAAAGGTATTATATAAAATTGTATTATAATTTTTTTATGGAATATTATATTCATAACACCCGTGTTATATAACACCCTATATGTCTTACTTAGGGTTAGGGTTCGGTTTTAATACAATATATATTAGACATAAGGTCATAATAGGTCCCGATTTCAGTTTCTATGAGGTTTTCAGGGCGCTGATCATTTTTACTTAGAGTACCTACACCTATTTACTTAGTACGTTTTTGAGATATTGCAAAAGTTGTTATATAACACGGTGTTATGAATATAACTTTCCTTTTTTTATTTAATACTAAATTTTATCCATATATTTTATTTTACTTACAGGATTAACCATGAATAATACAACATAAATTGGTTAGATTTTAGTATTTCACACAATTTGAATACGTTGTTTTTTTTTGTTTTTTATAAATATCTTAAAATATATTAACAGATCAATTTTTTTGCGAAATGAGTTTACCAAAATTCTTACAAATTTGATTTTAAGCAGTGTGTTGCAATGTTTATATTTGTTTTGAACATAAAACTTTTTTTATATATAAATATATTTTATTTAATATTTTATATTAATATATTAGTTTGTCATTTTCATATTTTCATATAAGTTGGTTTCATATATAATACCCAAAGTACCCGCAGGTATTAATCACTTTAAAAAATGGATAATACCTCGGGTACTGTAGTTTTTGCTAAATAGTGTTACGGCAAGGGAGAGATTTCTAACTAACTGCCAACTTAACTACAGGTCGTAAACATTAAAGATAGGAAACCAATTATTTATTATCACGCACAAGACACTAAAAGTACAAATAAATATAAGTGACACAAGTATCTTCCTAACAAGTGTACCCGGTACACAATAATCCTTTAAAATATTCTCTATTTCAATTAAACAAAGGAAGTACTTCCTAAACTGCCATCCCTATTTACAAAGAATGTCTCTATTTATATACATATGATTAGACTCAAATTAACTATATACTATAACAAGATGAAAGTCTAAATAAAGTAACCTATATCTATACTAAACTATAAGGTTACAAAAAAACCTTATTTACGATTGTCACGCTATTTTTCGTCACAACAGTATATTGGTGTGGACAGATTAAAGCCTGTAAGTAAAATTTGACCCACAATTTTGATTACAGTAATTGAATTTCAAGATCAGCTGATCTTGAAATTTGATTGGTCAATCGTGGGTCAAATTATTTTGGCCTGGTTTTAATTAAAATATTTTTTAGAGCATGTGCGTTATAAGCACTACCTGATCAATCAATCAGGTCGTAAGATCAGTTATAAAAATAGCGTGTTTTTAAAAAAATTGCTTGTAGCTCAGAGATTTGCTTATTAAATCACCTTTATGTCCTAATTAAAACAAATTTCTTGCAAAATTTTGTGTAGGGCACTCCGTTGCTAATACTCTACCCTAAACTCTATCTTGATGTTGATCTTTATCTTAAACTAATGCATAACTCGTTTGCTTTGATCTCACGTTATACCGGATCTTATATAATACACATTTTCAAAAAATAAAATTCATATTTTATTGTACATATTATTGTATTATTTATTTGTCTATTTAAATATTATTATATTAGTAAACATGAAAAAAGTGCAATAATAGAATTCAGCCTAACCCTAATAATTAAAAAGAGATCACATATAAAAATAATGTCATAAACTTGTCAACCACACATAAATTTTTTAACTTACATCTATACACTATACAACAGTTGTATACATTACTTACATGTATGTTTATATAACACATATTTCAATAATGCCCTAAATTTTTGTGCAGGCTAGACACAAACCAAAATAGGCACGCATTTAATTACTATGTGTTAAAAAAATATTTATCGGTTTATATGTGACTCACATTTCCAAATCAAATCGAATCGAATCGACCAAACAATCATTCGGTTAATTTTCTACTAGAAATCTTAGAATTTATGAAAAATATATATTGTTGGTTTCAAATGATGCCGGATAAAACAAAGCTAAGAACTATATAAAAATATTGATGAAAATCTACTACCCTACAAATTTTCATACTTTATGTTTCTATTAAAAACTATTATCAACGGCTATACAATGGTTAGCAACGAAACGCCACATGACCATGCGCTAACGTAGTTATATGTGAATACAAAAATTATTTTCGTGCATCATAATTTCGTTATTTAGCTATTTTAATGATGCAAATAGACTTTTCTAAATGCACTAAATCTTTGACAGGAAATAATCAGGAAAGTTGCTTTTAAAGAAGTCAAGTATTTGGCTGGAAAATTCACATTTACGAAGATAATATATTTAAGGGAGCACACCTAGAGTAGTTGCTCTGTGATTTTAATGATCATCTGATTGGCTAGGCGCGACATGAAAATATATACGCACAAAACGTACATACGTACGAATAACGATAAGTCAATCAATTAATCTTGGGTTTGCCGACAATACTCCTGATAAAACCTGATAAAATATAAACTAGCCATGTGGTAGGTTTATATTATTTATATTAACACTTCGATTAAGCCGTTAAAACTATCAAAATATAAACTAATAAAACTATTGATAAAACGCTATATGCTTGCGATTTCAAAAAATATACCACATCCATCCCAAGCACGATCGAGTGAAGTTTGACGATTTATATAAAGTGATTCGGAATTATTTGCATTAACAGAATCTATTGATTTGCAACGTTTTGTATTTGAAGTTCTTCGATAATGATTATGTCGATTTCCAATTTTATCTTACCAATATTTTTGTACAATTTGTGGCAACTGGAACATTCATTGTCTAAATGTGATTCTATTATGGTCTTTTCCAATGCTTAGAACAATAGTCGCATCGAATAGAATAGTAATTCCCATTTTTTTGTTCGACAGTATAAGCATTCCATATTTCTCCTCAAGTGCAGCCGCCAAAATTAGATTTTTTATTAATTGAACCGCTAGCAGCAATTAAATTATTATCAATATAATCATTATATACTCTAAATACGTTTAACTAATTTCAATTACTATTTCATAATTAAAACATTTTTAATTATCTCAAAAATGACTAAACATTTTGACAATCCGATTGAAAACAAAAAGACCAATTGTTTAAATACTAATATTGATATTTTTGAGGAAAATCATATATAAATTCTCGGAGATTCTTTCAAGCATGTTAACGTGAAACTATCAAAAAATAGTTGTAAGATTATTTCAAAAGAGTATAATAACGTTATGGCTCTAAATAAAACTACATTATCTAACAATTTACATTAAAAGGCTTTTCAAAGGGGTAAGTTTCGAATTTTATTTTAATCTAACCTAATCAGTCAATACATTCACTGTAATAAAATATCTAACAATATTATATGTTAATTTTAGTTAAAACAATATCAAAAAGTGAAAATATTTTAAAATTCATAGGAATTATTAAACAAGGTGTGAATGTGGATGAAATTGTCTTCATTCATGAATATGCTTATAATGGAACTCTTCGTCAATATTTAAACCTAAAGTTTAAAATAATAATTGGCACGACAAATTACGTCTTGCGAAACAGCTTGTCACTGCAATAAAGTGTTTGCACGAAAATGATATTATTCATTCAAATTTGGTATTTTTTTTTCACTTACTATTCTCTTAAAATTAAATTAAATCTCATTATGTTAATAGAAAATATTTGTTCACAAAGGAGATATTAAAGTTTATGCTTTTAAATGTCAAAACAATATTTTAAATAGATTTAAATATGTAAATTATGTAGACCCACAATATTTGCAAAATGTTAAAACATACAAGCCTAACAAAAGTTCAGATATATATAGCATTGGTATTCTTCTTTGGGAAATTTCACGCGGTAATATTCTATTTAAATTTAAATTATCCTAGGTTATTTTTGGAAATTATTCGTGGCAAACGTGAAGTTGTGATAATAGGAACGCCGAAAAAATATAAAAAATTTACAGTATACAGGTAAATTATTGTAAAATTTAAATTTAAAAAGTATTGATCAATTCATGTACAGTATTCTAATATTTAAATAATATTCCATTTTTAGAATGTTGGCAGCATGATTCAAATAAACGTCCAACAATACAGGGAGTTTTTAAAGATTTAAACGATATTAATGATTATGACCATGAAGAAATTTTAATTGGACTAGACAAGTCAAATGAACAAAAAGAAAAATCAGCATCAAAAAGGAAAGATTTATTGCAACATTATATTGATAGTCATAATGATATAACCAAAGAATTAGAAACAATTTCTTCATTGATTAAGGCCTTGAGCGAAAATTTATATGAGGATCAAGTCAACAAGATAAATTCTAAACATACTTTATCTTGTAAATACAATAAATGAACAAGATAACAGAAATGATCATCAATTTCTTTATTATTTGAATCAGTTATTTATAACCCAATTCAACATACAAGGAATTTCAGAATATTCGAATTCTATAGTACATAGTATATTAAAATATATAAATTTGTAATGATAAAAATCCAAAAAAATATATTTAATCAATATCACGAATATCAACATAAATATTACTTTACTAGCATTATTGGTTTCTTTTATGAATATGGGATTGGTGGAACAAGTGCTGATTACATTAAGGCAATGAATATGTATAGACAAGCTGCTGGAGTTGATTCTAATTTTATTGATCATTCAAATCAACTGAACGACTCTATTAACAAATAATTTATTAAAAAAAAACCAGACTGTTGGATTAATCTCTCTTGGTACAATTTACATATATAAAAAAGGCAATTTAGTAGAAGATAGCAAAAAAAGCATTTCAGTTAAATCGGATACTAAAGGTTCTAAATTAGGAAAATGTTATGTTAGTGATTGTTATTACAGTATTATGGTTATGGTAGTGTTAAAAATTCATTACATTCATTTATTTGGTACCTGAAATCCTCTGTAGAAGGAAACGCCAGTGCACAAAATAAAGTTGGTTATAGCTACATATATGGTGAAGGCACTTCTAAAGACAAATATAAAGCCTTTGAATGGTATATGAAGTCTGCTGAAAATGGAAATTATTTAGAATATTGCAATCTTGATGCTTGTATCGATATGGTATAGGCACTTCTATAAATAAAAGAAAAGCTTTTGAATTGTATGTAAAATCTGCGGAAGGAAATGATAGTAATGGAACAAAATAATCTTGGATATTGTTATGAATTTGGTATAGAAACTCTTGTAGATAAGAAAAAAGCTTTTCAATTTTACGTAAAATCTGTTAATGGAAAAAATTATTTAGGATATTGCAATCTTTCTGACTGTTATCAATTTGGTATAGGAACTTCTAGAAATTAAACAAGAGCTTTCGAGTGGTATATGAGATCTGCTGAAAAAGGAAATATATTAGGGAAATTTGTCTTAGTTATTGCTATAAATATGGTCTGGGAACTTCTGCAAATGAATGTTTAGCTGAAAAATCGTATAAAGAGTCTAGACGTGGCAAAAATTCTCTACAAAAAACTTTTTATAGGTGATGTATTTGATTTTAGCAATAACAATACTACTAAAATAGCAAAAAATAATATTTAAAATTATGTGATATGCCTTTATATCGCACGTTGGGTCTAATTCTCTCAGCCAACTTGTTCACTTTGCTATACTTTCGTGCTGGAGTATCTTTCAGCCCTACATGCCTAAAAAGCGATACGCTAGGCGTTACAAACGCAATAACATTTACTTATTGTCATGAATAGTGCCCTAGAAATAACAGATCACATTTCCTATCATTAAGGATGTTAATCAGTCCTTGAGAATTGAGTCCCTGACGGTCCAAAATAAGAACAAAATGATCTGGTCCAAAACCTGAACAGGATCATAATTCCAAGACGTCCTATACGTATATTTTTTGTGAGAGAGCTAGGGTCATCATAAAAATCACCGCTATTGCATAACACAGTATACTTGCATAATCTAAATAGAGTGTCAAAATATATGCAACACTCATCATTAAATAAAATTCTATAAGTCTGAGATACTATCCCGAAATTAATTCTTTGTATATTTCCAAGTTAGTGTATTAGTGTAGAAGCTTAAGTTACAGTAATGCAATATAATTATAATCTCGAATTGTCTAAGATCAAACAATTCAAAGATCATCAAATAATTCAATGTAGCGTTTGAACCTATAAATAGTACAATGCCCGATTATTACTCTATGAAATTTTTTTTTGAAACTGTCTTCAACAAAAAAAGAAAAAAGAAAATAAATTTAGAAAAACAAGTAAATTTAGAAAACTCATACTTTATAAGGTTTGTATGGACCATATGCCGTGGCTACGACCAGTTATAGGGTCTTTGGGTCAATTCATTCAGTGTAATGCACTCATTTAGCACTGGCGCATCATACAGGCACCACTACCGGTATTACTTCGATATCTTAGAAATCACAAGCGAGGGCTCTTTGGTTTATTGTTAGAAACTAGCAAGCAGTCAATCAATGCTTGCAACTTTCCCTTAGGATCATTGCCTTTTATTATTAGACTAGCTCTCCGACCCGGGCGCTGCTCCTGGGGGCGCGTTCTCAATTTTTTTAGTTTTTAATTATTTTAATTTTCGTTATTTAATTTATTATAATATAATATAAACTTTAAGTTTTGTAATAATTAGTTTTTAAGTTTTTTAGCTTTCTGACCCAGGCACTGCTCTGGGGCACATTCTCAATTTTTTTTAGTTTTTTTTTTTTTGAATTTGCTGTATACATGATAAGATTAGTTACGAATTTGTATCAAGATGATATTAATTTTGAACTATCTATTATATCTTGTATAACCACCTAAGTGTAGCAAAACACCTTTTAATTTTTTATTTGCAAACTAATTTAAGACTAGCTACCATTACAGTCTAGGAATATACCAAATTTGGTTATCATCGATCGCACCTTATTTAGTAATAATTGACAATACAATTATTCTAGATTCTTCTTTTAATGTGATCTAGAACTAAATTAATAACCAGTTTCCGAGTTTTAATATTTTCGATTTCTACTATTATACAAGTACCGCCAAGTAAAATAAGACTTCAAGTTTCAAGTTTATAACTTAATGAGCTTAGTTCTGAAAACTCTAGTCATAAATATATATGTATAAACATATACATATAATTAAACTTAATATGATTCATTTTGTCAAAGAACAGTTTTTTAGAGCCAAGTCGTTAAGTTATGAAGTCTAGTTTCCTCAGGTAAAGTTTTTAGCAATTACAATTTTCACATAATTTGTAAGATCAATTTAAAGTTTGTTGAACTCATATTTTTTTTATACTTATAGCAGAAAATAAGATACTAAGTTCTTGATATTGTACAGTTGCAAGACATCTCTGCCTGATTCATACTGGTATAGTAGACAATATAAAAATTACTTGTTAATTGATAAGTTCGTAAACACGTATCATTACATAATATCACATCAGATTCTTTATTTGTATTCATTTATTAGATATGAAGATTATTCACCATGTAGTGCTGTATAGTATCCTGGGGTGTTGTGTGAAGGCAATAGACATCAAGGGAAAATGGGTTCTTAATCATATAAATTTTATATGATTGAAGTCACATTTTCCTTTAATATCAAGAGATATACCTGATAGTGATGAGTGTGTAATTGATCATATAATGGCTTTTTCAAGAGGTACCATATGCAGCATTGTAATATTTGAATTCATGGATATTTATCCACAAGTCAAAAGTTAGTAATATTACTAATATTAATGAATGATAAAAATATTTAATTCAAATTTGCAGTTTAGAAAATTATTTATTAATTATATATTTATTCAAATAAATATAAATTAAAATTACATATTTATTAAAATAAAAATCTATCTCAAAAAAATACTAATCATAAATATTCGTTCATTGGATCATCGCCTTTGAAATTAATTTTATGTTAATAATTTTGCTAGTGTAAATTTCATCAGTATCAGCAATGATTTAATAGCTTTACCTGTACCTAAGAATTGCCTTCATAAGATCATTATAATAAAGCTATCTTGTATTGAATTAT
>CAJVPZ010003512.1:0-10936 GCA_910592135.1 Racocetra fulgida | reverse complement strand
ATAAGAATTTGTAAATCATGCGTGCGATATCTGTAAAATATGTGGTTTGCTGATGATTAAAAATAAAAAGTGCGATTAAATGTCTTTAAGTGAAAAAAAAATGCAATTTTTATCAAAAAAAAAACTTTAAATACTGCACTCAACTAACCAAAAACTGATGTCATTGAAATAATATAAATTATGTAGAATTATGCGATTCGCACTAAATCACAATTTTCGTGTCCTTGAACGACATACTTTTGCAGACAAATTTGTTGAAATGATCTAATCAAGTCATAGGTGTGCCATTTAGAATTTGTTTGTTAAATTGATCATCAAGTTTAACCGACAGGTGTAAATGACACATCTGGTAACAGCTCATGATTTGACTTTTTTATAGGCTATTTCACCCATCTAAAAGAAAAATAAAGATAAGGTGCATTAAAAATCGTTAAAGGTAGTATTTGTTAAGAGCTCTTTGCGCTTACATCATTATTATTTATTTACGTTGTACTATCAAAGGTCAAAAATTTGCAGGTAAATTTGACTGCAAATCCGTTAAAAGGAATAATGGAGTCATTAAATTAAAAAAAAGTCATCACTATAGCTTATATCGAGTAAATGCAATATGTACTTCGTTATAACCAAACGAGTTGAAAGATATCATTTCAGAAGATAGAAATTTATACTCTAACTAAATGATATAACATTTAATTATCATTTTTATTTTTTTTTTGATAAAAACGATCTTAAAATTCTAGATATTTTTCATTCAAATAGGCTCAAATCGATTGCAAATTCAAGGAAAATATAACCATCTTATACCTTTTAAACCAATTCTTCAACTTTTAAACAGGCACAAGAATTATTCAAACAGAACAAGAAATATACCCAGAAAATTCAATCGAATGACTCCGAAAAAAACTATTGGTAAAAGATACGAAATAAGCCTGATTTAAATTTTAGATGAAACAGTTAAAATAATCTTTATATTCACCAAACCAAAATAATTAAAGAATCCCGAAAGCACATATAAAGATAAAACCTATAAGCTTGAGGTTTAAATAAAATAATATTGTCACAATTGATGCTGGAAACGTCTGACGCCGGAAATTTAAAGTATATCAATTAGTAGAGTCTATATTCTCAAATAGGCCCAATTTCTAGCATCAGCCGTTTCTAGCAACAGCCATGAAGATTAATTTAACGCATTTTAACGCATTAAAAAAGCTCGTTCGTATTTGTGATACGTAAATTTGCCGAAAACGTAATTTGATAATTGTGTCATAATCCAATTTTAGAGACAAAATGGCTGAGAAAGGTGATCAAACGTATCACAAAATTGATCGCGTTTTATATAGACTACTCTTGAGCTCTTGCTCTTCAATTAACGATGCTCCGGTAGAGCTCAGCAGAGAGGCAAAACTGCTTAGTGAGACTTAACAACTATCTGTGCATTTGACGCTAAATTGGTAAAAAAAAAGTTGATTTTGTATCAATTTTAAAACAAGATTTTGTAATTTTTTTACTTTTGAAGTTTTTTGCTTTCGGATTTTTTACCGCCCAGATTAATTGATAATCTCTAAAACTTAAGGATGTTCTACGTATTTTGTGTTTCGCTGAGCCAATCATTTCCGCCAATTTTTAATCTATTAAACAAGCTTATTTTTAGTATATTAATAAGAATATTTGATTTACGCTATTTATTATATTTATTGGATCATTTATATTTCATCTTAATTTACAAAAAATCAAAAAGCATTCATGATTACACGTTTTTTAATAAAGTAAGTCTACCGTCTCGAACCGATACACATGATATGAAGAGTTTGTATTATTGACATTAACGACTTGAAAGCTTAAATTATATATGATGCTAGTAAGATTAGTAGTTATTCTTCTCGTCCTCATTTTTAGTGAAATCGAATATGAAGTTCTGCTATGTAATCAATAAAAAATTAATATCACATGTTCACTTTTACGCACTCTGGTACGTATGTACTACATCACTAACTAATTTATTGTTCTTCATAGAGATAATCATTTTTACCAAATTCTCTACTGCTAAAAAACTAAATAAAGTTAACGATTAAAATTCGGTCCTATGTTTGAATCTAACTAATTAGAGGAAAGATGGACTTAATGCAATGCAAGAAAATCTACTTATCTGGTCTAATATTAAAGATCGATCTATTTACCTAAATGGGATGTTAATTTTGATGCGTTTATTTTGTGCTTAAAGAAAACCTGTTTACGTATATAGTTTTTGAATTAATATAGTAAACAAAATTGTGAATTATATACTTATCGATCAATGCTGTGCCAAATAGTTACTTTATATTACGAAAAATATTCGTTCAATTATCTAATCTACGAAAATGAATTATTTTTCCTAATGATGTGATTTGAAAGTTTAATTACGTAAAACAATATAGCTTTATACTTATCAGTGAATAATTGTGTTTTTATCAGTTTTTTTGCTATCAAATTACGATTATTTGATTTCCTGAATCCCTAAAAAAAAAATATGGTAATCTATAGTACTATATGACTCCATACTAATTTGTAAATCCTCATTCTATGTTCGTATACGTTAAAGAAATAACCAGTTTCTAATTATTTAAACAATTCGTCTTGATTATTTCTTTGTTAAACTCATACAAGCGTTCATTGTAATTTAGCAAATGTTACCCGAACTATTCGAATATCTTATATTCGGACTTAATTAATTGCTGTAATAAGTAGAAGGCAATAGACTTCGATTGCCCCACAAGCTTTTAGTTTTGATGCTCGCTTGATTATCTGCTGATAAGGCAGAGATCGTGCATTACCTTCAATCCAATTCACACAATAACATAATACGGTTATTGTTATTTTCTACAGCCACACTAAAAATAACCAACTCTAAAAACTTCTTTAAAGATTAACCACATGTAATACTTTAATCAAGAAAATAAAATATTGTTTACGAACACATTATCCGCTAATCTACTATCATCAATTTTGTATACAATAAAACGAGTTCAATTAATCTATTTTAATTAACTTCTATGATTGCCTATTAATACCTATACGTGCTCCTACGTCTGTAAAAAGATCTCTTCAAGATCACTACATAGCTCTACTTGGATACACGCTATTACTTACCTACATTTCTTGACAAAGATTCTTTATTATAAATATTTCATCATGTCCTCTATCTTTATTTCCCTATGTTTTGTTAAAACTGTTAGTGGAAGTGATAAATATATTTCCAGAAATGCTTTATATCATATCAATAGTGATGTCGATGCTTTCAGAGAAATTACATTTAAAGGCTTTACCGGCTACCCTGAATCTTTAGTGTCATCCATTGAAAAGAATTCTATTGTTTTAATGATCGGGCGATATGTGTATGAAGAAAATATAGAATATGTATAAATCCCTTTCCAAATGCGTTACCTTCATGATCTTCTACGATGAGCTAACTATCCTGTGCATTTATGCAGGTTGCTTTAGTTCAAACTGTTCCCATGTCATCTTCTGATAATGAATACGTCCTTACTCCTACTGATTTCCCGTCCTCATCACCTCTGCTCCTCTTTTCTGCTCCTGTTGTACAAGGTTCTTATCATCCAGACAATGACGGTGGAAGAGAAAGCTTTATGCTAACAAGGCGTTTATACAATGGCGTTACCAATAACAAGCACATTCAATCAAATGTTATTGTCTCCTATGGAAATGAGAATAATCGATACAATGCTGTGAAAAATAATCTACAAAAAACTGTTTTATCAGTTGTAGGAAGATTAAAAATTGGATCATCCAAAATTCTACACATTGTCGCATCTGATATCGAATGGACTTATTTAAGTAGTGAATCATATTCTTCAGGTACTTCAAGCAAAGACAAATCGAGATCTCATGAAGAGTTGGATAACCAATTGGATAGTATTGAGGAAAAATATGTTACTTTATCCTCTCAACCTTCTCAGAAAAAACCAAAGCTTACCTTACATCCATCATCTGCTAAGAAAACATCGAATGAAAGTACAGCCTCCGTTAACTTCATGGACGCCATTTCTCAAGTTCGTGCCAATGAGTACCACTCAGAAGTTAATAAAGAACCCAAACCTGAAAACCCAAAACAAAATAACCCACCTGATACCGCTGACAGCACTCTTCTTTCAGATACTGGAAGTAACGCTCATACTGAACCTACTGAAAACAATGAATCCGTCACAACTATTAATACTGATTCACCTGTTTCTCAAAATAAAAACGCTAAGCAAGCAAAAAAACACTTAAGACCTCTTTTACCTGCAAAACGATAAAATTCGTATACAACTACAGTGTACACTCTTGATGCTAACCTTTAACAACGTTCACTTAGAAAAGTATAAAAAAAGTGCATTTATAAAGTTCATGTATATATATTTAAGCCCAAGTTTTAGTGTACATTTAGAGAGGATGTACGCTTATAGAATGTGCGCTTATGAGAATTTTCTGATAAAGATTTGATATACTTTAGCTAATTCTTCTTTAAATCGATGTTTATGCATCAATTGTGATCATTAACTGAAATAAATTTATTTTTGCAAATAAGATAATATATTAATATGTAAAATTTTGCTATTTTAACATTAACTACACTGCATCACGATCTCTTACCGCGTATTTCCTCGCAATAATATCGAATCTGTTTTAAATAACTCCTTTACATCAAAAATAATAATAATAACAATTTATCATTAAACAAAATAAAAAAAATAGCCGAATTTTTACTATAAATAATTTATTATTGTTATTATTATTATGCTTTATACAATTTAATATTAAATTTTGCTGCTATAATTAATTCATAAATACTCTTAAACTGATTCGTATAAACTATGAAAATATACTCTAATTCGTACATTGATACTTACCTGTTTCACCTTCCATTGTTGCTTGTAAAAATTTTTTTTTTTGAAAAAAAAATATATATATAAACTTGAGAAATATTCTTAATTCTTTTAAATCATATCCAAACAATACCTTACCCATATCGTATTCAAAGCTCTATTAATTTTCCTCGAATTTGCAATGTCAAACTATAATATTCAATGCTTTCAGCTCACTTCTTTTGCTGAAATACTTAATCTTTCCAATGAAGATCCAGATGTTTCTCCTTTTGATGCTATCTTTGACCCCTATACTCTGAGAAATGAAATAAATCAAGACTTATTAAATGCTCCTACAACTAATATGTCGACCACCGTTTCTACTCATAATCAATCTATTAACTATTTATATCAACATTTAACTCCTGCTCTTCAGCGTCTTGCGCATCAATTTCAAACCAAAATTTTGCTTGATTATCCTAATATCCCCTGTGCCTACTGTTCGATACTCATGATGCATTCGTCTGTCCGATGGATACCTTACAATGAAGATTTTTCATATACCTTACCTCAAGCCTTCTCAGTTCCTGTATACACTGAACAAACAATAGAAATGTTGTTCAAGTTGCTGTTTGTAGTGGATGCAAAAATGAACGAACTTGCCGATACCCTCCAATATTATCTCCGGTTCCTTCTCTGATAAACGATGTTCCAATAATTCATAGAAAATATCTTTCTTCTATTTTCATGAGTTGCTCTTTAGGCAGAGCTGCGGGTACAAACTGCTACACAAACTATCGCCACCTATGTGGAACCATCGGTCTGTCTCACAATTACAGAACTCTTCAGCTATACTCTGGATTACTTGGAGCTTACTTAAACGTACATGAACCACCCAATTGGTTCCATGAATCATTAATCTCTGCTTCCGAATGGCTCAAGCGAGAAAATCGTCTCATTCATAAATATGCATCAGATATCACTATTACCAAACCTTCACCAACAGCGCCTACTCCTATTCTCTTACCTCTAACCCGACAATCGATCACCTTTAATACCTCTTCTACATCTATATATCGCAGTAATGTGTCTGATAATAGACCCAGACCATCTGACTTAGTCATTCTTAATAATTCCTTTTCACAAGAGATCCATGACGAACACGCCCATTATTCAAGCCTATTAGCTGGATCTTTTAATTATGATATTACCCTTAACACACCTATCACATTTGATGATCCGAACCTAGAAGCCTTAATGTTTCCTGACTTATTTCCCAATGGTCGAGGACACTATGAAGACGTAAAACAACTTTTAAATTTTCAACCTTCTATCGACACTTATGGGAAATATATCAAACTACGCCTCCTTTGCCCTGATCCCAGATTCCGTTTACATTGGTACTGGCCTCATTGGTCATACCTAAATTTAGAAAAAAAAAGGCATTTCCAAAACCAAAATCGTATATTAGCTACTAGAAATGTCAACCGTGAGTCCCACCCAACAATGGCTGATCTAATAGCCAAAAGTTCTTATCAAAATCAGAACATATTAGATGAATTTAAAACAACTACAATCCCAACATTCCTTAGAACTGCGGCACCCTTTTTTCAACAAAAACAATATTAAGTTAATACAATGATAAGCTTGTACGGATTACCCCAAATTTTCTACACCATGACTATGGCTGAAGATAAATGGCCTCATTTGCATGAAATATTAAGATCCTCTGATAATAGAGACACCCTACCCACTAACCGCCCACTGCATTCCTACCTATTTTATCGTAACTATCTCAACAATATTCGTAATAAACTTTAGAAAAATCTGTCCTTATCTAGATGGGGTCAATGGGAACACTTTTTCGAACGAGATGAATTTCAAAATCGTGGAACTATACATACCCATGATTTCGCATATACCGAAATTAAAATCCCTGAATTAATCTCCCTAAATATAATCCGTGCTGATGTTTCTGATCCCACAACTGAACGTGAACTACACAACTTAGTACTATCTTTTCAAATACATCACTGTGACCAACGATGTGGTGGTCAAAGATCTAATGGCCAACCATGTTCAAAAGGCTTCCCACAACCTTTGTCTGAACGAATATATTGTTCTCCGACTTCATTACGCTATATATACTGTCGAACAAAAGAAGAAGACAGAATGGTAGTTCCATATAATCCTGAAACTTTATTAATATGGCGAGGCCATATTAATTTCCAGTACATCACCTCGACTGGCTTCGCTAAATATATAACAAAATATGTCACCAAATCTGAACCATCGGAATTATTCGACATTGACGAAACTGATGATTATAGAAAACATATAATGGCCCGTAGACTAGGTGCAATAGAACTAATCATACTCCTACTACAATACCCTTTAACCAGATGCTCTGTATCGGTACATTACCTTCTTTCCGCCCCTTCCGAATTTAGACTTAGATCCGTTAAACCAATTTACTTATTACAAAATAGTAACGATAATGGTACTGATAACGAGCAAAATGACGAAACCCCATATTGGGATGATGCCATTGACAAATACTTTGATCGCCCTGATCATATACGCTTCAATGATATAACATACCCTACTTACTTCCAAGCTTATACTTTTAAATCTAAACCACCCGGCCAAGCTTCGAGATTATTTTATATGCGAGATAAAAAAAACAGGATAGTTGTAGAGAGAAGAACACCTATTCTGTTAAGATTTACCTCTTATAAAATCGAAGACGGTGAACCATTTTTCTTTCAACATCTCCTTATGAAATTCCCTATGCGGTCAGAAAATGAACTATTAGGTGGATATCGTACCTACAAAGATCGTTTCCAATCTGTTTTCCCTACTAGATATGCGCAAGCAATTGACTCAATTAATCAAAGTTATATTACACAAACAAATATCTTGTCAAATATGTATAATTCCCTAATAAGGTCTTTACTAAGCGAATTCCAAAATCAAGAATTATCTACACTACTATTCAACCAATTCATTTCCTTAGAAAAACATTTACCTCATCCTGATACTCGTTCACTTTTAAACCTTAATACCGAACAATATCAAAATTATAACATATTGTGTAATGTTTGGGGGAAAACGGTCAGTGGAAAATATCCCTATTTTTTTTTACCCGGTTCTGCAGGAACCGGTAAAACTTTTATATTACACCAATTGACCGTATATCTCTCATCAAAACACAAATCATATCTCTTAATGGCACCTACGGGAGTTGCTGCCCAGAATATAGGAGGCAAAACAATCCATTCGTCCTTAAAAATACGCTTGAGAAACGGCCGTTATCAAACCCTAATTCACTCTAACCTTGAAAATGAAACAAGACTAAAACGAATTGAAGTACTTATAATCGATGAAATTTCGATGGTTGATGCTGAAATATTCACTTTTATTAGTGATATCTTCGCTAAAATTCACAATAATAACCTTATCTTCGGAGGTTTACCAACACTAGTCGTCAGCGATCTCGCTCAACTACCGCCTGTACGTCCTCTTCCTGTTTTTCTTTCTCCTGCTTGGCAAATATTTTTTCCCCTATTCCTTACCGTCTCACAAAGACAGCGGCATGACTTACAGTTCTATAATATTCTGCAAGAAATTCGTATCAGAAGATTATCAAATCTAAGTAAATCCATTATTGAATCCAAAGTAAATCCTAATATCTCTTCTACTAAATTTTTCGACACCACTCATATAGTCTCAACTCGCCAAGCTGCAGACAACATAAACCAGCTTCTTTGTTCTAATCTACCATTAGACCATACTTGTAATGACCCTATTATCTCTATATCAAAAGATATTCTAAACTTTGAAACTTTAGATATTGATCATTCAATAACACAATTTAAACACATGACGAACTTACCGCGATCCCTACACTTACAAGAAGGAGCCCGGGTTATGTTTTTAAATAACAAACTATTTGACGATGGAATCTGCAATGGTACAATTGGGCTTATAACTAAACTATTAGATAGCAATAACATTGAAGTTACATTCCCAACTTATGAAGGCATAAACAAAGTTACTGTTCAAAAAGAAACATCTTACTTCGAAATCGATGGCATACCTGCCTCTCGACAACAATTTCCTCTTCAAAACGCCTTTTCTCTTACAACTCACAAAGCCCAAGGCCTAACTCTTCCACATGTTACCACTAGTGTCGATGAAACTATATTTGCAGAAGGTCAAGTTTACGTCGCGATGAGCCGAGCTACTTCTTGGGACTCCCTACAAATCTTAAGCTTCGACTATAACTATCTAAAGTATACAACTGCAGCTTTAAAAGAATATGATAGATTATCATTAATATATAGACAAGGCTTACGTAACTTTCGATAACTCTTTGACTTTTTCTCCAACTTACTATACCCATAATTGTTACCTATCCCCAAACCATAAAACAAAAGTACACTATAAAACTTATAATGTAAGTGCTTCGCGACCTATCTGTTGAATAAACTAACACTTTATCACATCACCTTTCGTGTTAAAATTCTATTGTGCAAAAAAATTTTTTTTATACGTACCAATAAATGTTATTCCGATTTTATACAATGTACCCAACCCATTGTTAATTTTGTGCAATAAATAATACATACACAACGAATTTTTCACTCTAATCACCTTATATGTATAAATCATAAATATAAGAACGGCACAGGGAAAACCTGCAAGTAAAATTTTATTCGTGCCGATCTTAATAATTTGGTACTGAGCATAACCAATCATAGGGTATGACAAATAAATATTTACTACTTACCCTATATAATAAATTATTACGTATTTATCATACATAATGTTTAGTCACGCCCCAATGCCAAATCATTAAGATCGGAACAGTAATTAACGAATAAAATCCTATTTACAAGTTTTCCCTATGCAACTCTCATGTGACGACTATCATGATATAATACTGCATCCGTATCATTTAACCTCTTATCGTTATGTTAAACCAACTTCTAATCAATCTCACTAAAACCGGTTTCACCTTCTAACCACCTAAACTCACTGCATTTGTGCGACGCTTTATCTTGTTACATTTACTAACCCGTTTAATTTTTTTTACTAACCGTTAAGCTATCGTATGATTCGTTGTTTGCTGGGTTGAATCGTCGTATACTGGCGTCGTCGCTTATTGGTGTATTTTACAGTCTCATGAATACAGTCCCCTTTGTTGATGCTTTACCGTCGTTCACTGGTGTTGTCGTTCTCTGGATCTGTTGCGTTATACCATTTTGTTGCCGCTTCTGGCATTTGGAGGTTTCTTCAACGTGAATGGGCTTTTTTATGTTAGGATTAGTGGATTATAGTGATACAGGGGTTAAAACGGCATAGACGAATGAGGTGGGCTGGTTCTTGAGGTAAGTATATTTTTGTTTGTTATGCTCTTCTCTCTTATTAGCACTTTACTAATAAATTTTTTTTAATCACGTCCAATTCGGCACGCTGAATGGGTCTGAACAATTGGGCAAAATAATCTTCTAAGGCCACGGCTTAATCTCTGTGCGTTGGGTCTAAATTAGACAGTATCAGGTTCGAAGTTATGTGTACAAAAAAAACTGGATGAACAAGAATTTATATGAATGCTGCCGAGAGAAAAGGGCACATCGGTATTTTAAGTATATTATTGATTATTAGTTTGATTCAGTTCTTCTGGTCAGACGCACATCAGGACTTTAATTATTGTTATATGTATGTACACTATATCGATATAATTAAAGCCCGATATCGATCAGAAGGGCTGAATCAGACTAAGAATCAATAATCTATTTAAAAAACCGTTGTGCCCTTTTTCCTTGGCAGCGCTTATACAATAAAATTGCTTAATGAAAACTTTTTGTTAGAGCACTAAAGCTGATTTCTTATGCAGGTCTCAAGAATATGCGATTTTTGATAAAACGAGCAATTTGTTTTGGATTTTCCTGATTGTGTTAGGCAATCTGCCTCGATAACTGGCCAGGAAGTGCAAACAGGGGGGAACGTTGTAACGTCATAAAATCGTTACACAATTGATAAAAAATTTTTTTATATTATTTTACAATACTTTTTTGGAAGGCTCGCTT